>OX123184.2:94401991-94593724 GCA_944739405.2 Euclidia mi
TCGTATATTTTATATTTATTTTGTCGCTGATTGCCTCTATGGCTCAGTAAATAACCTATGCGTCTGTTGATCGAGAGGTCTTAAGTACGATACCCGGGTTAGGCAAGAGTGTAGGTAACTAATTTTTCCGAATTCTCAGTAGTAGAACGAAGTCTGGCAATGTGCCCAGCAATGTCAATAGACCGCCTTTTTACGTAGGACCTAAAAATGCATGACATGACCAAATGTGGGTGTAATAATTACAACTTCTGTCGACCTCTTCGGAGTATCGGTTTGCCACGCCTTGCTTGCTATATCGCGAGGTATTTTCTCACCTTGAGGCTTTCATAATAGGAAGGGGGCGAATAATGGTCAAACAATTATATTAAGTACTTCATCTCAATTAACTCATTTCATCAGCCTATCACTCCTAGAGGTGGGCCTCCCCAGGGTATGCCACAAGACCCATTCTGGCGGCCACCACTAGGCTTGTCGAGGCGTGGCCTTAATTTAAGAACCTGCTTTTAATCCACAGACCATAAGTTCCCCCATTCAATTTGCTATAACTCTGAACTATGTCAGTTACTTTGGTCTTCTGTCGGATAACCTCGTGCCAAAATTTTTCCATCAGCGAAATCCCTAGCATTGCCCTTTCATAGCTCTCTGAGAGACATGTAGTGTAGGCAGTGCATTGCAGGACAGCCCAATTTCATAGGAGTTGAAGGCATTTTCGTAATCCACAAAAGACAGCCACAGCGGCCGGTTGTACTCTTCGGATTTCTAAATAACCTATGAAAAAGTATGCTCTGTATGGATTTGGCCCACGGTACTAAAGCCTTTAAGACACCTAGCCTGCAGCGGAGGCTGGAAGACATCAAATCTTGATGTCAGAAAAAAGTAGGAAGGGGTGTCCACGCCACCCAGTCTTAAAGAGCTGCTCTCTGAGGCACGAGGCAAGCCATAATTAACAATTTAAACACATTACTTTGAAAATGTACTGCCTAGAATTCTAACCCGAGCCCGGTGAATGGCAGTCTGTTGATATCTCCACTAGGCTATCACTGCCTACCTTAGTAATATAATATGTCTAATAATAGTACTTATATCTGTTTATATTACAATTATCCGATGTAATAAATCGCTGGTAAAACATAGCATATGGCACGTACTACTACTTTAAGTTGCAGTGAGTTTAGAATCAAAATCGATCATTTTGCTGTATTCTGCTACCTAGTGATTAAGTTATAATTAAGTAATTTTATTTTAATTGGAGCAAAATTGTCGTGGAGCCTCAAGAGATGCTTCGTGGAGCCCTGGCGCTCCGCGGAGCACACTTTGAGAATGGTTGATAACTTTGCTTACGTGCGTATGCTATAAATAGAAATATTAAATAATTTCACTTATTGACATTTATTTGATTGGAATCTCTTATATATTTATATTTTCTCGAAGAAGAAATAAATAAAAATACTTATATAAAAACGAAAGAATGCTCATTAATGCCCGAATTAAATAACTCAAGTTGTTTCGTTTTCCTTCAACTTGACGACTTTCATTAAAATATTTTCGTGCGCGAAAGAACTAAATAACTCAATTTAGCTAATTCATTTCATACTCAAGTGATCAGAAGTGATCAGAAGTCTCAGTTGTTCATTTATTTATAGAGTTAGTAATTTTTTCTACTAATAAAAAATGTTCATTTATACATATCTATTTCTACAATTGAAACACAAAAATGGCTTTATTTTTGGACTGGGTTAAGATATAAGAATGTTTGTTAGACCAAAAGACGCGGCACATTTTGGGGTTCACGAAAATGGTAAAAGGTCAATTTGGCCAAAATCTGAGTTATTTAGTTCTTCCATGCTACACACGATATATTCAAACAAAAGAATCTCACTATACTACAACATTGACCCAGCTTAAAGGTAAAGGTAGAATTCAAGTAATATTTATAAACTTAATTAACATGAACCAATTTATTCGACCGAAAATTAGTCGACAGTAAAGTACTGTCAAAATAATTTTGATATTTTTTGTTCACCGTCCCTGAACTTCGAAAGTGCATTTTCTAGCGGCCACCGATGTCACACGTCTAATTAAATTAGTTTATTATGCCCTTGGAGTTACAATATAGTTTAATAAAATAAAGAGCATCAAATTTCGAGCGTAATTGGAGCACGGTGAGATTAAAATTTTATACTAGCACGATATTCGCACGATTATTGTAAGCAAAGATTTTGTGCCGTAGGGACCTAAAGTTCTTTAATACAAATAAGACATATTTTTAGATAAAGATTAAATTTTGCTAGATGAAAAATTAAAGTCACTAGCGCTGCGTTGTTTACACAATGATATTTTAGTTCCATTTTTCCTTTGTCTTCATTGACGTACTATGGTGCCGTGATTTCACCCATTAACCCTTTTCACTAAGCGTTATTTTTACTACTCTATTGCTCAGCTTTATAGGGACTTAGCTAACCGTGAATTTCCTTCCTTATTACTTTAGCTATTAAACAAAAATACATTTTCTCCTTAGAGAGTCAAGTATGTTAAAACAAATATAATCTTCAACTTTATTACATATATCGGAACGATAATTAGTATGGGACGTCAATTAACTACGAAACGGAAGTGTGAAGATGGCGGGCTTCGACAGAGACTGGTGAGACGTTCGCTACAGTTGAAGAGGGGGGATGACGGTTGACGTTTAACGGAGCAACGACAACTATCACTTCTCTTGGAGACTCCGGGCGGACAACAAGTACCTAGAAACTGTCACTGGTTTCGTGTTCAGTAATACAAAACAGTTATAGTCGGTTTTGTTAAATTTGATTTGGTGTGAACTTATAACAAACTGTGATGTGAAGTGTTGATTCCGGCCAAGAATCAAGCAACCCGCCGACATCAGAAGTGGAATAATGGACCAGCGCGACCACAAGGCGCGAGCCAAGGCGACTGCTAACGCTGCTATGTTGGTGAATCGACTGAGCTTGCAACTGCAACCGTGGTGAGCGTATTTTGTCTGAATTTTTTATTGGTACCGCCAATTTTGTTTAGTGGCGGTAGTAGTAAAACATTACGCGTTTAACCTTGGAAATTTCATAATCATTGTGGTGATATCGCCATCACATCGTACCGAGTGTTGTAGGTTCGATTCCTACACAAGACTCTGAGTTGTGGAACCGTTTGACTTTTACGGTGTCGTGGTTTTCATGGCATGATCTCATGAATAATCTTCTTTTTAATAGCTTAAAGAAGAAAGACAAAAAAAATGTGGATAGTAACGATTTAATTGCAACCTTTGCCGTATTTTAAGTTAGCGTATGGTTGGCTGACTACCACAGTGACCTAGCTATAGCGTAAATATCGAACGGAGGTTCAGAGTTTGATACGCCAGTTAAAAAGAAAACGATTATTTTTATTTCTTCATGACTCGGGCTCAAGGCTCGCACTCACGAACCTTGTGATCATATTATGCTTGCATAGAGAGTGAGCGTATAGGCCGACTTGCATTATTCCAAGCAAGTGCGTTTGAGTGAAGCGTGCTAGTTAATGTTCTAGTGCAGTTGTAATATTGGTTTTAGAACCAATACCCAGTTTTGGTTGGTTTTCTGCTAAATCTAGAATAATAACTGCGGTCTAGACTGTCCTTCGCAGGGCAGCGGTGCTAAAGTTGGTAAACTAATCGAATCTTACATACTATGTTCAGGGTGTAAGACTGTGCGGAGCTATTGCTTCTGACTGTGCTGATTTTGTGTAGAACAGCTTGTAGCTTTTATTTCTTAAATAGACGTGTGAACTGCAGTGCTGTCTAGACGAGTGTGGTTGGATGGTTAGTGTAACCTGACCACGGTCAAAAGATATTACTAGCGCCATTACTTTATCGACTCGTGGTGTTGATAATACGTAACGGTTTTCGTTTAAACGTAATCAGAGCCTAAGTAAAAAGTGACACTGTTACTCGTTGTAATTCTGAGTTGTACAGACGATCTCGGTGTTGCAATTACACCTGCTTTTTTGTATGCATAATTTTTTAACATGGCACATTAAAATGTTTTTTACTCATGATTATTAGATGGCACCACTAGTAAAATTAAATTCAATTTTAAGATTTTACGCGTGAAAATTACCTACTGTGTTTTTTAAATTCATATGATACGCTGGGAATTTTTATCAAGTGCCTCGAGTTCTCTGGCCAATTTCAAGTTATGCTTAGGACGTTTAAGAGTGATAGTGTTTCTAGTAGAAGCTGTTAAACTCGATTATCAGACGTAGAAGAAAATGGTTGAGTTATCATCGTAGTGCGTTACGATAATCAGTTTCGGAGATTTTAATTTTCATTGTAGGTAGAACTAGGTTAGTGATCGTTAGTGATGATTGTATGCTTAACCTTATGCTCATTAAATGGGTACTTTGTTAGTCGTTGCTGTTATAATTTTGTGGTACCGACGTTACCGTCGGTGTAGATTTGCATAAACTGGATAAGTCGTTTGTGCGGCGGCATGTTTAACCATGTGTTGCCATTGGTTGGACCGGTAAAGTGCCTTTCTGGTTAACCTAGTTAACCCTTGAGTTTTGTGTTAGTCATAGTCTCCGTTGTGGCGCAAGCAAGACAGCCGTTAGTGCATTGTCATAGTATCACAAACATTGTCCATCGTCTTGAACGCGAAAAGTCCGTTGCTGTATCGCTAATGATTAAGTTAGGTTATGCTTCGTATTTAGACTATCCATGACAAAATTATAACGCTGAAAAGACTGATTGGATACTTGGTAGTAAACTTAACATCTAGACTAGATAGATTTTTTTATAGTCTGCTATGTGATAAGGTAAATCAAAGCAACATGTTGAACAAACCTAGTTTAAGATGCCTTGTTACGCTCGAAATGATTATCCGGGTGGTGTTGTGTAACCGGATGGAGGTTCCATAGCATGATGTTGAAGACCAGATGGAAGTCAGAGTATGAGCAATGCAATATTTTAATGAGTTTCATATTATTTTAACGAGTATACGTGTTGTTTAACATGTCAGCTTTGAGAGAAAGAGTTAGTTGTGATTTTCATTAAAACCTGTAATGATTTTGATCAGAGTAGCTTTATTCCCCACCGACTTTTCCCTCTGGCGGAGGTCGGGTTTCAGTGGAAACCATAGAGTCCTGGAGAGACTCGGCGTTCCCATGTTGGGTTTGCAGAAATTAGAGTAACTGGAGGTTACTGGGCTATGCATAGCCATGATCACCTGTAGAGTTTAAATGTTATGGTTTACTTCGTTTGAAATAATATCTTGAGAGATACAGCGATTGTGAAATGTCAGTTTTATTTTGAGTTTCCTGATTATTGATTTTGATACTGAAACTTTGTGCCAGAGGATCAGAGCATAACTGACTATCTTGAAGAGAGCAAAGTGTGAACCTTAATACTGACGAAACAGAATAAAACTCGGCTTACATGTTGGATTGGTTGTGTGATTCAATGTCAGAGGTTGATTTGTAGCCGCAAATCAGTACAGATCGGATTCAATACAACTGTGAAGGCAGTTGTCCGTGAGTACGCGGTAGGCAGACAACTCTGGTGTTGGAGTTTCGTGGAAACATAAAGTCCAGGAGGGACTTGGCGATCCTTGTGAGGATGCGCAGATATGTGTGGCAACCGAGTGACTGGTTTAAGTCCTGGTTTAGTAACTGGAGATTACTGAATGGTGGCAACCGAGTGGCTGGTTGAGTGCCTGGTTTAGTTACTGGAGTTTACTGAATGGTTATGAATCACATTTAGAGCTTTAGTTATTTGATTTGATTATAAAGTGAGTCTATGGTAATTGACTGTATTGTCAGTGATGCTCTGAATCCAGCTCCTATAATAGTTAGAAAAGTAATGTAGGAGGTATTTTGTAAAAAAAAAAAATGTTGGTTGCCTGTAAAGTCGGTATACGGGCGAAAGTTTTACGTGACAACGACTTTGAGTGGTAAAATAATTTTAATGTGAATATTCATTCGTATAGTAGGAAGAAGGATGAAAGACGCGTGCCTTTCACTTTTTATGTCTGTCTCTCTCGCTCTTAGGCGGGACGCGTGCCTCTCACTCGCTCTCATTGTGAGCGCATAACGTGAGCGGAGCGTAACGCAGTTTCTTGAAGTGTCACCCGGCAAACCAATTTATAAGACGTTGTCACGTCAAAAGTTTGATTAGAATGCTAACACTGTTTTGATTCAATCCTTACCTGGGTTAAGTCAGGAGTGACCGAGCAATGTGATACTGTGCGTGTAATATTTTGTTACAGATTAACACACAGGGACGTGTGTCTTGTAGGATGGCCGTATCGGAACGATCATTAGTATGGGACGTCAATTGACTACGAAACGGAAGTGCGAAGATGGCGCGCTTCGACAGAGTCTGGTGTGACGTTCGCTACAGTTGAAGAGAGGGGATGACGGTTGACGTTCAACGGAGCAACGACAACTATCACTTGTCTTGAAGACTCCGGGCGGACAACAAGTACCTAGAAACTGTCACTCGTTTCGTGTTCAGTAATACAAAATAGTTATAGTCGGTTTTGTTAAATTTGGTTTGGTGTAAACTTATAACGAACTGTGATTTGAATTGTTGATACCGGCCAAGAATCAAGCAACCCGCCGACATATACAACTTCAGATATTTTGTTCTTGTATAAAGTAATGTATCTTTTTCCAATTAATGATATCTTACTACTAAGTCTGCTTAAGAATGTAACTAGAATAAGTAAGCATCACAATGGCATATTGCTTATTCGTAAAAATAAATATAAAATTAGCTATCCAAAATACAAAATAACAAAGCCCTTATTGCGTGCTATGAAAGGGACCCAACAAAGTATTCGTGAGTGACGCAAGCTAAGAAATAATCATAAGTTGCCTTTATCGCGCCCTTCATGAAACCATCAAACCGTATCTTCATGCAAACTCGAATTTAATGAAAAAAATCCAAAGTAGGTAAAAATTGGGGTTTCTAGATCAGATCTGATCTAGAAACCCCAATTATTACATTTCATCTATTCAAATACTATATTATCTGTGTGATACAATGGGACACAATTAATTTACACTAATCATCTGAGGTACTGCTATCTCCAGATTCTATTATATACCAGTCTACATTCTCTTGAGTAATCTACGTGTCGCTAACCCGAACAAACTTAAGAGTATTCTCGCCGCTCTTAATCATAAGGTAATGAATATCTTCTAAATTCGATTTCACTGAATCGTGCATCTTTCGGTGGAACAAATCTTTTGTTTGAGTTGTATCAACATGTTGTAGGTTTGATGAATCAGTATTCAACTTTGTTTGACTTATGTTCTTTTGCTACTCAGTGACGATAATAATCGAAGACCATACTCATCCCGTCTTCTAATCGGAACATCAACCAATGTTTGTAACCTTCCCTTTTCATTTTTCGCCATAATACTAATAGTAGAACTTTAATAAAATAATATAGATTTTATTTATTCTTTCTTACTATCTTGTTAATTACGACACTTATGAGAGTATAATAAATTCTCATAGTAGTTACGACCAATTTATAAATATTTTAAAAGGTAGGAAAATAAGGGAAATAAAAAAAATATCTCATTACAAAAATTTATTCTCAAAACACCATTTATTTAAACAGAGAACGTTTTTTAAGGCACATATAGAATCGTGATAAATACAACTATACAGATCATGAGAGTGTTCATATTGTTTATACAAGTTTAGTAAACTAGGACAACCTTTATCTTCTAAGTTATGAACATTATTACTATTTACAATACTTTTTAACCACGACACTTTTTCTGAACCTTTGGTATAAACACATTTATCTCTTAAAATACTTATAATCAAATTCTGATAATTTGAGTAAGGCACAATTCCTTCATTCCAGTATATCTTTCTATTGCGTTCAATCCAACTTACTTGGCGTCGTTCTTGTTTAGTCAAGTCGTAAAATGGGAATGGGGCCTTTATTAGAAATACCTGTATTTTTCAATCGCATAATATCGCAATTTCTTTTATTACAAATTCGTTTGCTTCAGTTTTGAAACCTTGAACATCTACAATGGCACTCATGATAGCCTGCGCACAATGTTACTTAACGGTTTATATTCCACAAGTCGATCGTTTATAATTAAACAATATGCGGTTGTGTTATCTGGTATCAATGTTGAACATTCAAATTCCAGTCTTACGTCTACTGGCCCCGTTTTTAGACAATCATTTTGTCTTGAACAATCTATAATAAAAAGTGGAGCTTTTTCCTTAAAATCTTTCAGATCAAGCAAGGGATCGACTGGAGTGTTGTAATACGACTGACGAAATTTCACATACATTTCGTATAATATACTGTACTTGTTTTCAGAAAACTTTAAGCCTTTTGTTTTGTTTTTTGTTTTGTTTTGTTCATAAGGGTAATATTGAGAATTCAAAAATAGCGTTACGTTTGTCACGTCACAATGATCAAATAGTGAACTGTTTTTCGATTTATTACTTTTTCTATTAGTTTGTAAGCAGAAAATAACATATCTTGGTTTTTGACGCTGTTTTAACTGACCAAGAATGTTTTGTAGATTTGGGTAGTAAAGGATATTCATACAAATCCCAATTCCTAAATGCCATTTGAATTGGTTTATCTTTTTCCAAATATTTCAGAAGTGTCAGTCGTTCCCGATCTGACACTTTTATATGTGGCACCCTCCACTGTACTCTTTGTATATCTATTTGAAAATGAGTAACATCATCATCGCTAAGTATAACACTGTTTAAATTAGAATTGCTTCTATTCATTATTAGTTCATGTTTACAATTTATTACAATTTTATTATAATCTTCAGCAAATCCTAAAATTTTATTTAACGGTATTACAGCACTAAAATGACCATCGCTTTTAAACCCAGCTAAATTCCACCCCCATTGAGACGGAGGATCTCAGGTAGGATGTCGGGGTTCGAGAGAAACACTGCTAGGCTGAACAGGTTCTTTATTAGGTCTCACTACCGCTTACATACAGTATGACCGAACTAGGTAAGCACTGGCCTGAGTTGGCTGGAGCGTAGACTCCTGCTGCTCTCCGACGCTCGCAGGGTAGCTGCTCGTAGGGTCGCCGATGAGCTGGCCAAGGTGCGCTGCGCAGGCAGCTCTGTGGTCGAGGTTCAGGCTGAGCGGGGTCTCAGGCGGTGCAGCCGATGTGGGCCGAGCGGTCAGGCTCAGGCGTCCGTGGCCTGGCTGTAGGAGCTCGTAGGCAGGAACGGAGGCTTGGGTGGCAGCTGGATAGTAGCGGCACGGCGCCAGCAGCTCGTGGCTTGTAGCCCGTAGGAAGAACGTAGCCCGTAGGAAGAACGTAGCCCGTAGGAAGAACTGGAACAGCATAGAGAATACACAACAACCGGTCAGGAACAGGCGGTCCCTAGATCGGCTGTTATGCTTAGGAGACACAGATACTACAGACAAAACGTATAGGCACACAGACAACTAGAATATGCTTACCCCCAGCGGGACAGTAGACAGAGAAGTAGGATTTTAATAATAGTAGTAATAGTCGCTACAACCATCAGCGAGACGGTGTGTAGGGCAAGTGACAGACTTAGATCGCGCACCCATCTTATATAGATGTAGGCCTATGACTCACAACTGCCTTTGGCTGGTGAACATGACCATATTAGGTAATATTGCGAACGGCTAAGCTGGCGTTAAGCGCCTGCGAGATATTATAACGCAATACGTGTAGTATTACGTTACAATACCCCGCTCTGTACAGCAGGATTTTTCGTGTCTAGACAAGAAAAATCCGTCTAACTAAGTCCTCCGAACTTCTGTAGACAGTGCTAAGTAGATAGTGACTATGAAACTCAAACTGCAGGTAGGTACAATGAAAAAATCTAGTTAGGTTAGGAATCAGTGTAGTTAATTAGTTTTAAATCTTTAATGTGCCAACTGCCAATAGCTTTACCCGACGAATCCGCTAATTCGTATACTAGTGGTGACTTTTTAGCAATAATAGTACACTTGGTAAACTTAGGAGCTAGTTTTGCCAAATGATTTGTCGTAGGTTCTTTTCCACACAGTATCACCCACGTTAAACCCAGCCGGTTTACGACGTAAGTTGTATGTGTGTGTATATAAAGTACCATTGTTTTGGTGTTTACGTGCGACGCAAGTATCACACGAAGATATAAACTTAATAATGTCAGCGTGCATACCAGGCCAATAATAACGCTGCGCTAAACGTTTATACGTTTTAAAAATACCTAAATGACCCGCAGCGAGTTCCGAATGGTATTCTTTAATGGCGATAGTTCTATCCGAGGTATGTAGGACCTCTTTCCAATCGAATACTTTACGCAATGTACATTTAGATACCATATATCTGTACAATTTATCATTCCTGATAGAATAATTAGGGAAAGAAGTAGGTGAGTTTTTACAGCCATTGTAGATTGTAGTATACCACTGATCCGAGGTTATAGTAGTCTCGTTATCAGTGTTAGTATCAATAGCTGACACGGTAGCATTAACTTTATTAGGCAAGGAATTACTACGAGAGTAATTATTAGATAAAGAAACAGAGTTAATATAGTTTGGTAACAATTTAAATTTTTCCAGAAGTCAATACCTAAAATTAACGAACTAGTGACTTCTGGAAGTACGTACGCTTTTAAGTTATAAGTTTTATTTTCAAAAGTGGTGGGTAGGTTGATATAGCCGATCGGTGTCAAACGATGACCACCCACCGATCGAAAAAATATAGTAGGGTTGTCACACTTATTCAAAGGGAGATTCTTTTTAGAAATAATTTCTTCATGAGAATTATTGCCCAATATAGTCACGGCAGAACCTGAGTCAAGTAACCCAGTAAGGGGTAGATTCTTAATGGTTACATTAACGTAGGGTCGAAAATCAGTATTAGGTTTTTGATCACGGATCGCAGCCACAGAATAACTGGAAAAATACACTTTTAGAGTGTTCAGCCATTTTTTCCAGTCTTCTATGTCAAAATATTTAGGTTAAGAAGATGTACAAACGGTAGGGTTTGTCATCTTATTTGACGAACTACGATCCGAGTAAATTAGTTTTTTGAAAAAGATTTATTTTTACAGTTAGGACAATTTACGAACGTGACATCCCTAAGGCCACACTTAAAACATATCGGATAACGTTCTCGCTTGCACGTCTCTAGTGAGTGATCAGTTGAATGGCATCGCGGACAGAACACACACCTCTTATTAGTTATTTTTGTAGGAACAGCTGATTTAGATATCATGTTGACATTATAGTGTTGTAGGTTAGGCACAGGTGTATCGTTCGGTTCGACTTTTATAGATGCGACAGAAGCGTAGTTTTTTAGTTTAGACGGTTTATAGTACTGTGAATTATTATAGTCACCGTGCATGTCCTTTTTATTTATGTAAGCTAAATCAGGTGCTACTGTGTTAGACGTAGGGTAACTAGGTTCGTGAAATTGTGCACTTAAACACTGGAACCTCTCATAGTTTAGACATAGTGTTTTTAGAGTGTCTATAGTGTCTATAGCCGTAGTACATGAAGCTAGTACTGTAGAATAACACGGTCTAATATTGTGAAGCAATATATTTAATTTTTCATGTTCGGTTAGTACCGTGTTCGGTGACAATCGCGCAAAAAGTTGGAACATAATTGATAAGTAGATGATTATACCCTCAGTTTGCCCTTGAGTACGATTACGAATCTCGGCTAAAAGTTTATAATCATAGTCGTACGGTGTAAAATCAGCTGTGAGTTTAGTAGCTAGTTCGTCCCAAGTAGAAATGGAATATTTAACACCGCGAAACCAGTGTAACGCATTACCCGTAAAAATTTCGGACGCGTAATCGAATAATCTATTGGCAGGTAGATTTCTAACCGTCCTAAATTCCGTCACGCGTTGTAGAAATTCGCAAACGCAGCCTGTTCCATCGAATTTGGGTTTCGATAGTTCTCCAACCCTCAAATGCTCACAGTGGACAGTTACCGGAGTCGACGCTGCCTGTGCAGGGGTTAAATCCGTGCAAGTTATCGTGACTCCGACTTCCGCCGACGGAACATTCGAGTGTTCTATCTTAGATAGCTCTGCCGACACCAACCGAAAGCGTTCAGTCAGGTCGGATATTTTCTTGCCGTATTTAGGTTCGGATTTGTCTAATCTGCCCAATCTGTGGTAGACCTGGTTGTGCAAAGCCGTAGTTCGCTTCGCCAAGTTGTGGTCGTATAGTTCCTTAAGGGAAGAGATTTGCGAATCTAAATCGGCAACTGACAGGCTAGCTCCCTTGAAGTCGTCTGCTATGTCTAGGCCTGACTCTAGGATTTCGTCATTCGGAATCAGCTCGAGTAGCTTAGGTAGCTGCTTCCGTAAACCTAAAACAGAGGTAGCCGGCTCCTCTCCGCGAATAGCGACCTCGTAGGCCAATTCATTTTTATTAAGTAGGAAGTACTTAATGGGGTTAGTGCTCATGATGAAATGAAGTGTATGATAGGAAAAAAACGTAAGTATATTACAGGCCTCTGTGTGCAATCGTTCTGCTTTACAAAGAAACTACGACGATTTGGTGTAAAAATATAGACAATAGATAAGTGACTTGCAAAACAAAAAACGGTTATTTCAAATTGCCATCAAATTGCGAACTGTTACGTAGAGAATCGGTAGTTGAAATTTGAATTAGGCAATAGTAAAATAACACATAATAGTTATACAAGAATAGAAATTAAAGATAGACAGCAAAACACAGATATACACAAGTTAAATAGTACGTACCGGTTCGCTGATGTCTGCACCTCCTCGTTTACAAAGACTGACCTCCTAAACAAGAACAACTGCAGTAATTGGAAGTGAGACAAATAGAGCTGGGCGCCACTGAGACGGGGGATCTCAGGTAGGATGTCGGGGTTCGAGAGAAACACTGCTAGGCTGAACAGGTTCTTTATTAGGTCTCACTACCGCTTACATACAGTATGACCGAACTAGGTAAGCACTGGCCTGAGTTGGCTGGAGCGTAGACTCCTGCTGCTCTCCGACGCTCGCAGGGTAGCTGCTCGTAGGGTCGCCGATGAGCTGGCCAAGGTGCGCTGCGCAGGCAGCTCTGTGGTCGAGGTTCAGGCTGAGCGGGGTCTCAGGCGGTGCAGCCGATGTGGGCCGAGCGGTCAGGCTCAGGCGTCCGTGGCCTGGCTGTAGGAGCTCGTAGGCAGGAACGGAGGCTTGGGTGGCAGCTGGCTAGTAGCGGCACGGCGCCAGCAGCTCGTGGCTTGTAGCCCGTAGGAAGAACGTAGCCCGTAGGAAGAACGTAGCCCGTAGGAAGAACTGGAACAGCATAGAGAATACACAACAACCGGTCAGGAACAGGCGGTCCCTAGATCGGCTGTTATGCTTAGGAGACACAGATACTACAGACAAAACGTATAGGCACACAGACAACTAGAATATGCTTACCCCCAGCGAGACAGTAGACAGAGAAGTAGGATTTTAATAATAGTAGTAATAGTCGCTACAACCATCAGCGAGACGGTGTGTAGGGCAAGTGACAGACTTAGATCGCGCACCCATCTTATATAGATGTAGGCCTATGACTCACAACTGCCTTTGGCTGGTGAACATGACCATATTAGGTAATATTGCGAACGGCTAAGCTGGCGTTAAGCGCCTGCGAGATATTATAACGCAATACGTGTAGTATTACGTTACACCATAAAGCTGCAACTTTATTTTCTGCTTCATTTAATGAAATATATGACTTTATTGTCGATGTTATGCCAGAATTTTTCATACGATCTATTTCAATTCCATTCATTTCGTTCCTGATGTCTTGAAACAAAAACATAACAGGATTATTAGTGAATGTAACAATTTTCGTGATCGGCTTCCCATCTTTTCCGAAGAATTTTGCTTGACGTTCGATGTAAATTGAGCTGGCTGATGGTAGCACGTATATATCTTGTTGGTGTATGGGAATTCTGATTTCATCATTTTCTCTGAAGCTGTTATTGTAGGGATTGTAAGAATGAACTTCGTATCTTTCAATTGAAGTATCAAAGTGTGGTAATTCAGTAACCTGTAGTATATTCATATTTGGAATCCTAGAGCCTTAAGAAAATCTTTATTCGACTTTGTCAATTTCTTCAGTTTTTTATCCCGTCTTTGCACCTTAGATGTCTTGGAAGAAATAAGACGCTTTATATTAACTGCAGGGTTTTTATAATACAAAATCATTTTGTCTTTTTTAAATGAAGACACAGTTGAATTAGTTCTTCTCCAAAGTCAATGCATTGACCGAATTGGTCAACAATCTTAATAGATATAGATGGAATGAAGTTTTTGTTCACAGGAAAATAAATAACGTTTTGTGGTGATTCTATGCACCAATTACCTACAGCAGTATTACATACAAATTCGTGAATAATATGAGTTGGTAATCCGTTGGAGTAAGAACCGTACACTAAGTCACATTCAATTCTAATCACAGGCAGAATATTACTGTGAATATTTATTACTGATTTCAATACAGAAAAGTATATCAAACCGCACTCATATTGACCAGATAAACTTAAAGGTGGTTGAAAGTATGAAGTCAATTCTGATTTATTACCAGAGATGGTAACCGCTATAGACATGCTTACAAACTGAACTATACTGTAAAGACTTCTTTATTTTATTCTGTGCCCACTCCAAAAAATCTTTAAAAAGTTTAAACAAAGATGTCCACAATTAAAAGGGTGGTCACGTTGTATATTGTCATAATTATAGTTTATTTTGGAACCTAAGTATTTTACAAATTCTTTTGGGGGTTTAAGATTACCATAACTATCAAAATATTCTATATAATCATTATATTTTACATAGGCTACCCAATGAGAACCAGGATTTTTAGAATTATCTAAATTAATAATTCCACATTCTTTTTTAAAAGGTTTCCGTGGGAGCTCATCTCTCATAAAGACGCCTCGAAAATAGGGAATACTATTTCCATATTTCAAAATGTCTAAGTTGGTTAAGGGACGATTGGGTAGTCGATATTTTAGTTTTTTTCTTTCGATACATAAATTCCTAGACCGTTTTTATGAGGTTTGAGATGTAATCCATTTCCAATGCAGAGAGCTTCCATTTTTTCATTGTGCCTCTTCAGTGCAGCAAAACTTTTTAGCTATCTTAAATTCGTTAATAGTTTTAGCAATACCCGCTGCACCGCCTGCTAAGGCCCCAGCAGCAGATAGTCCCGCAAAAATAGGAATTAAAGGTAATACTCCACCAGTTTTTGGTATTGGAATAATACGAGGAAGTTTTATAGATGAATCATCAACTATTTCTCTAGCAGCAGCCATAGCTAATTCTATTGCCATTTTCTTGCATTTTGGCTTTAATTTTTGTATATGTTTTTTTGTTTTAGTTATTACATTTCTAAATTTATTTTTTAAGTCAAACGCGTTTTTGCTTGAAGGTTTTAATTTACGGTCATGATTTTTTAAACCAGAACCGGTTTTAATTTTTGCCAACATAGCTTTATTTACTATTTGTGCTGCAATCTTTTCACTTACGGTCGCATCAGAAGCAGCTGCACGTTTCTTTGCCATTTTTGATAAAATTAAATCCGCTTTATGTCTATCTTTCAAATTTGACGAATTATGATAAGCAATATCGTGCTCTTTACAATATTCGCCTAATTTATTTATACCTTTATCACCACGTATAAGTCTCTTAGTTAATTTGGTACCAGACCCACAATAATTGTATCCTGGTAAATGTAATTCAAATGGTAAATGATTTATTAACCAATTGAGAAGACTACTCTCTCCAAAACAAACCATAACACTGATCAGTCGTGGATATAATGTTTATTATATATATATGTTTTATTATAATATGTTTGACTTACCAATCCAGCTATTTTCAGCAGAAGGCAAACCTAACCATTTTACTAAAACCTTGTCTTTTTTCCTTCTAAGAACTTTTTCGACTAAGTATACATTAGGATGTTTTGTCTTTTGAAGCTCTTGTGCATAAAATGCCCCTAAAATAGGTTGACCTCTTGTATCTTCAATTAAATAAGTAATAAGTGTTGTGTTTTGAATTTTTCGGATTTTGAATATTTCTGTCAACCAGTTGGGAGTATATCCCTTTTCAAATGTTCCTTTGTACTTACTGATTCGCACATAATCACATACTTTAAATTTACTCTTTGTATTAACTTTTTTTAACGACATTAGATATCTTTTTAATATTGCTATTTTATTAAAATTATCAACATTTGCTGGAATTTCATCAATTGTTCGGTGGTGGGTATGATTATATTTATATGTAACATTATTCAGAGTATTATTTATCCAATTATAATTACCTTGTAAACTAAATTCTTTATATAATTTAGATTTAAGTGTTCTGATAAATCTTTCAACTATTAAAGCCTTTTTTGCCGAGAAAGTTGAATAATGATTAATACGATATGCTTTCATGAGATTATTAAATTGATTATTATAGAATTCAGTTCCATTATCAGTTTGTAGATTTTTAGGGACACGTCCTTTATCCAGCAAATTTTTAAATGTATTATATACAACGTCTTTGTTCTTACTTTTCAAGGGAAATGTCCGAAGGTATTTCGAAAACGTGTCTATAATGGAAAGAATATATCAAAAGTTTTTATTTTCCTTAGAAACTGATTGCATATCAATTAAATCCGCTTGCCATAGATCATCAATATCTTTCATAATGACATTTCTTCGCGGAAAATTTAACCTCGCATTTTTATGAATTTCATTTACGACATCGACTTTGCTCATATTTAGATGTTTTTCTATGTATGTGAATATTCAATAATATGAAATGTGGTGGAGTCTATGTACTTTAATAATAATAATATTTTATCAACACAATGACAATAATTAATTAATGATCAATATGAATGATTCTGTAATACTAAAATAAAAGTTACATGGTGCATCTATTTATTCCTTAATTATATTGGCTTCTTTCAATTCTTCAATTATTGATAAAATTTCATTATCATGATTTGTATTACCAGCATCTCTTGAAGCTATTAATAATTTTAACCTCTCAACCAATTCATTGGGATCGTCCCAATATACCAAGTCAGTGTGGGTTCTATATTTTTTTAGTTTTGGTAAGCTACCTCCAAGTTTTGTCTGAGTTTTATTATCTGAAGTATTAGAAAATAAGGGTTTGATAATATCTCGGTATTTGCTTCCTTTATCACCTCTTATTTGACCTCCAGGATTAAAATCTCTCTTATGCGCATTTGTTTGAAGTAATATATTTTTATATATAAATTTATCTTCTTTTGTTATTGATTTTAAATCAGGTTTCCTTCGTAGTAAAAGTTCTTTCAGCCCAGGAGTTAAAGTGTAAGTTTTATCCCCGATTTTAACTAATAAATTATCTTCTTGGGTTTACGCGAATGTTACACATTGAAATTAAACTACAGTTTACGGATTTTATCGCGATGTATTGGTTTCACTGAGTTATTACATTTGAAACTAATGGTCTAGAAACTACATTTTTAATTTATTACTAGCCGACGTTTCGAATTCTTTACAGGATTCATGTTCACGGCAGACTGAGGTGATATTTGTCTTTGTCTTGAATTTCAAAGTTATCTCAAAGTACCAGAACATTTTTCAACTATTGGTGTTACTGTATTATGTAGAGGTTTAAATTATGCGATAACTCCATCCAGAATACCGTATGAGACCATTATTTGCAACGTTGAGGATTGTCTAGTCAAGAACAATGTGAGTAAGGAAGATTTCGAGGCCATACGTCAGGACGTTTCTGCTGTATTGCGCCAGTCGAAAGTGCCGAGAAAGAATCTACCAAAACCCGAGTATTTTGCACTGAAGAACCTACAAGCTAGACCTGAACTAACAGTACTCCGAGCAGATAAAGGAAATGCAACGGTAGTGATGGACACGTCCGATTATAAACAAAAAATGGAAAATCTTTTGTCGGATGAAAGTACATATAAATTGGTTAAGACGGACCCTACCAACAAAATACTCAAGCAAACGAGTGACATTGTGAAAAAATACTCCGAACAACTGAATCTGGACGTGAAATACTTAATACCATCGTGTGCAAAACCTCCTCAATTGTATGGTCTACCAAAAATACACAAGGAAAATGCTCCACTGCGCCCTATAGTCAATCAAATAGGGGCACCAACCTACAGATTGGCTCAACACATTGCGAAGATTCTCTCGCCACTCAGAGGCAAGACGAGAGCGCATGTAAAGGATTCCTACCATTTTGTCAGTGAAATAAAACACCTACATCTCTCTGACAAGGAAACTATGGTTAGTTTTGATGTACAGTCATTATTCACATGCTTACCGGCACATGACTGTATTGAAATAACTAGAAGGAAGCTAATAGAGAACAACATGCCTGAGGAATATGCAGAAATATTGAAACACTGCTTAACAACTGGCTATCTGTTATGGGATGAGAAATACTACATACAAGTAGACGGTGTAGCAATGGGCTCTCCAGTATCGCCTGTTGTTGCTGACGTCTTCATGGAGGACTTCGAGGCGCGAGCCCTGCAGACTGCCACCATCACACCGAGGTTCTACAAGCGGTATGTAGATGACACTTTTACAATTTTACCAACAGATAGTGTTAATGTATTCCTAGACCATCTTAATTCTATTCATAACCACATAAAATTTACAATGGAATTAGAGGCAAACAATTCTTTAGCTTTCTTAGAAGTACTTGTTATCAGGAACAAAAACAACTCTTTGAGCCACACTGTGTTTAGGAAAAAGACACATACAAATAGGTACTTAAACGGTGAATCTCACCACCATCCTAAACAGTTAGCTACCGTGGGAATGTCTTTGTTTCAGAGAGCCCGGGGGATCTGTGACAAGAAACACCTGGACGCCGAGCTTCAACATGTCAAGCAAGTTCTGCAAGACAACAAGCTCCGACCACCGCGCCAACGTCACAGATCCCCGAAGAACAAGCCAGCCACAGTAGAGAGACAACCTGCTGTCCTCCCATACATCAAGGGCGTGACCGACAAGATTGGTTATATCTTGAAGCGAGCTTCGATCAAAACTTTCTACAAGCCGCCAACGAAGATAAGCCAATTATTTTCATCTGTCAAGAGTCAGTTACCCTTACAAGAGGCCGGGGTTTACAAGATAGACTGTGAGTGTGGGCTCTCATACATTGGACAAACCAAGAGAAGCATAGGCATTCGACTAAAAGAACATATAGCTGACATTAAACACAAACGCTCGACGAAGTCTGCTGTGTGTGAACATGTAGAACAAGGAACCAACCATTACCTGCGATTTGATAAACCACAGATACTCGCAAAAGAACATCGCTTTATTCCAAGAATGATACGTGAAGCTATTGAAATTAAAAAACATCCTAATTTCAATAGGGAAGATGGTTGGAATGTAAGCAAGCAGCAACAACCCCCACCTATACTTAAGGTTGACCAATCTACGCAAACATACGAACTCTGTGAGACCACTATAAACACCGGACCTGTAACATCACAAGACGACAATATTTTGAGAGACAATAATCTTTTTCGTATATAACTATATAACAATATTTCATCAAAACATTAATGGTTTGATCGGCAAGTCGGATCTACTGAGCGTATATTTAAACGAATTTTCTTGTAAGGGACAGAATATAGACGTACTATGCATAACAGAACACAATATGAAGAATGGGGACCAATTACGGCTACGTTTACCCAATTATGACATCGCTACGTATTCTACAAGAAACACCAGAAGTGGGGGAACGTGTATCCTAATAAACAAATCACATAAATATACCATCATTAACTTAAAAGAATATGTTATACCAAACACAATAGAGGCTTGTGGAATTGAGTTAACAGTACATCATATAATTATAATTTGCATATATAGACCACCTAATGTAACAAAGGACAGCTTAAATGCTTTTTTAATGCACTAGATAAAATATTATCAAAATACATAAAAAGAAACAATGAAAAGATAATTATATGCGGTGATTTTAATATTGATGTCTTGCGTAATACGAAATCATCCAAGAATTTTAAGGATTTATTACTTGGTTATAACCTCAAATTAAGCCTAAAACAACCAACACGTCTAATCAGTGGTACTTGCATCGACAATATTATACACAATATAAGAGGTGCAAAGAGTGAAGTACACGATTTAGCTCTTTCTGACCACACTGCTCAACTCATGAAATGCCCAGTCAAAAAAACTTATACCATTAGACATTGGTACGTATTAAAACGAAACTATTCTTTAGAAAATAAAACCAAATTTGTTGATTGCCTCCAAAACCTTACTTTTAATGATGTTTTCCATAGCTCCCACCCTGAAATTGCATTCAATAAATTTCATGAATTGTTTAAAATGTTTTATGATCTCTGTTTTCCATATAACAAGGTGAAAATATCGATCCGTCAGAAACCTAATTGGATTTCACGAGGAATAACAAAGTGCTGTCATAAAAAAAGAGAAATGTTATGGCAATTTAGACGCTACCCTAACAATAAAAATAAAGAAGCTCTAATAAAATATTCTAAACGATTAAGAAAAATTATACATTTGACTCAAAAAGCGCAAAATTCATATAAAGTTAACACTGCTAGAAATAAGTCAAAAGCCACGTGGAACCTAATAAATAAAAATTGCTTTAACCTACCTAAAGGGGACACACCAACAAGCATCGTATATAACGATATAGAGATAAACGATACGCAACTCATAGCACAATTATTTAATGATTATTTTATTGACGAAGTTACTCCTATGGATCAAGATACAAATTTTAACTATAAAAACCATTCCAATATTGACATGAATTCTAAATCTATATTTATGACTCCGACATCTACTCTTGACATTAGTAATATTATAAATTCATTAAAAAATACCAATAGTTGCGGCTATGATGGCATTACTACAAAAATAGTCAAATTAGTCTCACCTATAATCGCCCCAGTCCTGAGTCATGTTGTAAATTTATGTTTTGAATATGGCCATTACCCAAACGTATTGAAAACTACAATAATTAAACCTATACATAAAAAAGGCGACAAAAAATCATTAGCTAATTATAGGCCTATAGCACTAATTCCGATTTTTGCAAAGATAATAGAAAAAGTAATACACAATAACCTATACTCCTTCTTCGAAAATAGTAAAATCCTTGCAAAAGAACAGTATGGCTTCAGGAAAAACAGGTCAATAAACAGAGCCATATATGAAGTTATGTCCAAGATAATTACTAGCGTTGATAAGAGGACTCCCGTCGCAGCGCTTTTAATGGATATGACAAAAGCTTTTAATTACGTGGATCACAAAATATTGTTGTATAAGCTAGAAAAATATGGAGTACGAGGAAAGGCTTTAGAACTTATAAATTCTTACCTGGGAAACCGCGTACAAATAACTACAATTAATAAAATATGTCCAAATACTAAATTGGATACTACATACAAGTCCCAACCCAGGCAAAGCACAATGTCTATCCCACAAGGAAGTATATTAGGTCCGCTATTGTTTATAATATATATAAATGATATGCCAAAAAGCACCAAACACCAAATGCTTTTATTTGCAGACGACAACACTCTTATCTACACAGGAGAAAATATCGATTCCTATGAAAGTGACATAAACCGTGCTCTCAATGACATAATACAATGGCTGACCAAGAATAACTTACGGATAAATCTGGACAAAACAAAAATCATGACATTCTATAATAAATCTAATCATCTTGA
This sequence comes from Euclidia mi, assembly GCA_944739405.2. Classification (NCBI taxonomy): domain Eukaryota; kingdom Metazoa; phylum Arthropoda; class Insecta; order Lepidoptera; family Erebidae; genus Euclidia; species Euclidia mi. The sequence goes on from OX123184.2 coordinate 94,423,754, forward strand.
CATGGAAATTTGTTATAATAATAGTAGAGTAGCTGAAACAGACAAGGCTAAGTTCCTTGGACTATATTTAGATTCAAACTTAACATGGAAACATCACATTGATATGTTATGTAACAAATTAAACCAATTTGCATATTTAAGTTAGCAAAGATATCCAATAGGTCTACTGTTCTAGCTGCTTACAATGCGTTTGTTGCCTCAAATATAAGGTATGGCATTATTTATTGGGGTAATTCCACGGATAAGGATTTCGCGTTCAGAGCTCAAAAAAAGTGTTTGAGATCGTTTTGTAAACTACTGCCAACGGATAGTTGTAAGCCATTTTTTAAACAATTAAAATTACTTACTTTACCATCCTTGTACATTTATGAAGTATCAGTATTTGTAAAAGGCAACTTCACCTTGTTCGAGACCTTAAAATCTAAACGCAGAGCAAATTATATTTGCGTCACACCACATAGTACATCACTGTTTGGTAAGAGCCTGATGGGAATGGCTCCCAAAATATTTAATAATATACCGACTAGGATACGCAACGCGCCAAACCTACAAACTTTTAAAAAACACCTATACGATTTTTTTACGGCAAAGTGCTATTATTCTGTCACTGAATATTTGGATGATAAACCTAGTTAGTAGGACCACAATATAGGACACTCGTATCTCCGACTGGCGGATCAAATTCAAACTAATTGAGTCCGTTTCAAAAATTCCTCGTCTATGTCGATGGTATTTACACAATAAGTGATATATATTTATAACAATTCCGCAATGGTTTGTAATGTATTATGATAACTATTCAGAATCACATTGTATTAATTAAATTATAATTAGTTAAGCTATATTTATTTGATTTGAATTGATATTGGAATTAGTGTATCGATCTGTAATAAGCATCTGACTTCAATCTGGAACATGTTCGACATTGTATGATAATTTATTTATATTCAATTTGCATGCATTAATTAATTGATGATTGTATTTAATTTCTATAATTTTGTACGCCAAGCATTGGCAAACATAGTGAAACCTAAACAAATATTACCAACTTTGTATACCTACCTATGTTTACAAATAAATAAATGATTGATTGATTGATTGATTGAATGTTCCTCCAGCTTGGGACCCTGTTATTAGGCTAATGAAACCCAAGAAGGACAAAGTCACCAGAAGACATCAAGACACAGTGAGCACATTCTGCGTAGATAGTAACACCAATAGTTGAAAAATGTTCGGGTACTATGAGATAACTTTGAAATTCAGGACAAAGACAAATATAACTTCAGTCTGCCGTGAACATGAATCCTGTAAAGAATTCGAAACGTCGGCTAGTAATAAATTAAAAATGTAGTTTCTAGACCATTAGTTTCAAATGTAATAACTCAGTGAAACCAATACATCGCGATAAAATCCGTAAACTGTAGTTTAATTTCAATAATAAATTATCGGTATCCAAACTACCCATTTTAGAAAATGATATTACTGAGTTGCCCATCATTAAATTTTTATTATCAGTCCTTATTCCAAATGGTACATTCAGACCATCGTAAATACCATAGACGTCTTCACCTTCTAATGAAATTTCTAAATTATCATGTTCTTTATTTTTAGGAGTGCTTGCAAAATTTAAATCAGCATCAGAAAAATTATTACATTTAGTAGAAGAATTTTCAGTATTTTCGTCGGACTCTACAGAATTATTGTAGGATACATTTTCATTAGATTTAATATTCTCCAAAATTTTTTTAGAATTCACAAGGGTATTGAGGGGGTCCGCAACAGGCTTGAACATTTTATCAAGTGCATAGTTAATTTCGTGTTCTTGATTTTTGATTTGCCTTAATTTACTTTTTATAGAGTCTACAGACTTCATTAATTCCATTTTAATATTTTGCTCCATCTTAATATCCGACAGTGTATTCAACCTAGGAAGCAATATGCAACACTGAGAATAATATATGTACGACATTGATTTTTATAACAACTTTATTCAAATTGAAAAAATACATCGATATTTTTTCTGTATTTAACGATGCGTCTTTGTTTATGCAAATAAAATTGTATGGATCATTCCAAACTGTATTACAAATGTTTTTAAATTGATTCCATGACATATCAGAACTAACATTGTTAAAGCGCCTACGCATTATTTCACAGCAGCGTCAATCGTACGTTATAGTTCGCTACGCGGTAGCATTAGATTAAGTTCGGCCTAACATAGTTATAGATTTGTATAGACTCCTTTTTATAAAATGTACCTGCTGTATACGATTTGGATAATCCTTCACTCTGCTTTTGTAAGCTGCAAAGATTACACGTCATCCAAAGTTTCCAAGATCGTTTTTATTTCTCGAAGTCCATTGAATCCCGCACATATGGTCCATTACGAGCGGATGAGGAATCAGCTGATCGCATTAAAATTATCTACGAGTTTTGAGAGGATTCGTCACCAAATTATTGGACTTTGAACCGGCTTGGATATTCGTATATTTGGATCAAGTACGCCGTTAATTGGTTTAAATCGGTACCCAACACTCGATAAGGTAATATTTATCCATAATCAAGGGAATAATTATAAGGTTAGTGGATTATTGTTAATTTATTGTGTTCATTTAGGCAAACGTAGCATAGTGCTAGTGGTCCGTAATAAAGTAAATACTTTATATTAGACTGTAAATTAGTTAATATTATTTGATAAGTAGTATTAGTGCTACATTTTAACTATTTCGTCAATTTAACGGCAACTATTCACATTAATTTTCATGCAGCGGTAGGTACCTAACTACCTAGTTAGCTCATGTATCACAATTTTGAGTGTTAGGTTTATTACGATACATTTTTCATTGCTCATTATCGTTAATTATAACCAGATTAGCGTACTTATTGTGTAATTTTGTTAAAATATTGTATTATTGTGTTTTTTGCAACCATTAATTTGTTAAGTAGGTAGGTTGTCACTTATAAGAAAACATTTCTGTGCAAAGTTATTTGGCTATTATTAATTGTATTTACATAATTAAAAAAGGATTTAGCAGCTTTTCTAATATTTGTGTAATTATTTGTAGATTTATACATCTAGAAATTATATTTCGTAGTTATTTTCTTGTATGCGTGGGTAGGTACCTAGTAAGAAACTAAATTCAAACCACACCCTGTACCGGCGCAATTTGAGCTTTTGTTACCTAAAATTAACTTTATTTTGTATAAATTCCAGGTCGACAGCACTCGTTACCCATAATGTCCGAGGAAAAGGAGTTAGTGAAGAGGCGAGGCAGTTATAAAGGCAGATTAACTGCATTTATTAATTATTTGGACTCGCTTGATGAAAGCTCCTTGACGAACTGTGATGTCACTGAATTGCAGCTGCGCATAGGCAAGATTGAGTGTTTGTACGACCAATATGATGAGGTTCAACTGCGTCTCGAATGTATTGTTGAAGATATTAAATTGCAGTATACTGAGCGTTCAGATTTTGAATCGTTATATTACAAATCCTTATCTAGGGCACAACATCTATTAGGTAAATATAATCAAGTAAGTCCATCAATTAATAGCGATAATAGTAAGCGTGCCAGTAAATACAAGCCAGTTAAGTTACCTACTATACAGTTACCTAAATTTAACGGTTCTTACAGTGATTGGTTAGAGTTTCGCGATTCTTTTGCGAGCCTCGTTCATTCTAATGATGAACTAGACAACATTAATAAGTTCCACTATTTGCGTTTGTCACTGGAGGGGTCCGCGGCTGTGGTACTCCAGTCAACTGAGTTTTCTGCTGACAACTACGCAGTAGCTTGGAAGATATTATGCGAACGATTTGATAACAAAAGATTGCTCATTCAGAATCACGTATCAGCTTTATTTAATTTAGACGTACTGACAAAGGAATCTTCAGTATCCCTCAAAGGTTTGATAGATTCATTAAATAAGAATTTGCGAGCTTTAGAAACTTTAGGCGAACCAATTAAGCATTGGGATACACTATTAATTTACATGGTCACTCGTAAATTAGATAACAAAACATATCGTGAATGGGAGGAATATAAAAGCCGGGTAGATAAAGATAACGCGATTACTTTTGATGCCTTCATTCAATTTATGCGTAACCGTGCCGACTTTGTCGAAACTTTAGAATTGTCACGCAATAATAATCCGTCTCACACGTTATCTAATTTGCGTCCAAAGATAAAATCTATGGTCACGATGCAAGGTTCTAACAATTTAAACACAACATTGACTTTAAAGGTTTGTCCTAAGTGCAAAGAGGATCATACACTGAATAATTGTCCTCAATTTCTCGCTATGAGTATTGATGAGCGTCTTAAAATATTGCCTAATTATAAAGTTTGCTACAACTGTTTACATACGGGTCATTTTGCCAATCATTGTAGAAAATCAGGTTGCAAAACATGTAAGCGTAAACATCACGCATTAATTCATTCATCGGAGCCTAGGAGTGTTAATGTCAATGCGCGTAATAAACATACGTATAACAACGCATCATCTGATAGCCCCTCTCCGCCGATATGTTTACCGTCCGCTTCTAGTGAGACAGGTAATGTTGCTCTGGCCGCAAGCGTCGCTCGTTCTTGTAAGACTTTTAGCGACGTATTATTATCAACTGCATTAGTTAAGTTATACGATTATTCGGGTCGTGAGCATGTTGTTCGTGCTATTTTGGATAGCGGCAGCACATCTTCGTTTATAACCGAGCGTTTGTGTACGCAGTTAAATTTATTAACAAGTAATGTTGACGGTTCGATATTAGGCATAAATAACGTGATTTCTCGCGTAGGCAAAACTTGTCAGGTAAAAGTGACGTCACTCAATAATAGCTATGAAGTTAAGCTTTATTGTTTTGTTTTGCCATTTATAACCAGTGATGTGCCATGTCGAAAAATAGATATTTCTGCTCTTAAGATGCCTTCTCACATCTGTTTAGCTGATCCTACGTTTTATGAGCCCGCAGATATTAATATTTTAATCGGTGCTGACCTGTTTTGGGATCTGTTAGGATCACAACAAATAAAGTTAGGCGTTGATATGCCAGTTTTATGTGAGACTAAGTTAGGGTGGATAGTTTCCGGGCCCATTACCTCTCATTGTACCAAAATGTCAAAGGACATTAGATGCAATTTTACTCAGGTTAGTGGCGATATTGAGAAACTACGAGCCGACTTAAAGACTTTTTGGGATTTAGAGGAAATAAACTCTGAAGCGTCTAATTATATGCCAGAGGAAAAGTTGTGTGAGGAACATTTTATTAAAAATACCACTCGCCTACGCGATGGTAGGTTCTGTGTTCGTATACCGCTTAAACAAAGTCCTGATGTTTTAGGAAATTCGTACAATAGGGCTAAGCATTGTTTACATTCATTAGAACGTAGACTGAAGTACAAACGAGAATTTAGCGAATTATATCTTGATTTTATGTCAGAATACGAAAAGTTAGACCACATGAGTGAAAATAAAGTAGCAAATTTAAAGGATAATCGTAATGACTATTTTATACCTCACCACGGCATATTACGCGAGAGTAGTACGACTACTAAACTACGTGTCGTATTTAATGCAAGCAGCCCTTCGTCATCAGGTGTTTCCTTGAATGACATACAGATGGTGGGTCCTACCGTTCAGGATGACTTGTTGTCAATACTTCTTCGATTTCGACATCACAAATATGTCCTGTCGGCCGACGTTGAGAAGATGTATAGAATGATAGCCATCCATCCATCTGACAGGCACTTGCAACAAATAGTTTGGCGTAGCAATATAGACGACCCTATTAAGACCTATAAATTAAACACGGTAACCTATGGCACGGCAAGCGCGCCATTTCTTGCTACTCGGTGTCTCAAACAAATAGGTCTTGATTGTAAGCATGAAAGGGTAGCTGAAATCATCCAACATGATTTTTACGTCGATGATTTGTTGACTGGTGGGGATGTTTTGAGTGAGGTTGAGTTTATACGCACTCAAGTCACAAATGCCCTGGCATCTGCTGGTATGACGTTAAGAAAATGGAGATCTAATGAACCGCTACTATTAACTGAGTCCAATCAGCCATTATTAGACCTAAGCATGGGCACTAGCGTGTCAAATAAGTTATTTGGTTTAAACTGGTTCGCAAATACTGATGAGTTAGGTTTTATACTAAACTCGGTACCTTCTCTTAATAATACGAAACGGGATCTACTTTCAACGATTGCACGCATTTTTGATCCTTTAGGGCTTCTTTCTCCTTTCATCATCACCATGAAAATGTTGTTACAAAGCATATGGTTGGACAAGCTTTCATGGGATGAGCCGCTTAACCCAGAACTTAAAAATACTTGGCATAATATTGTAAAATCTTTACCTCTCGTAAATGATTTAAGTATTCCACGCATTGTAGTTTGTAATGCGTATAGGTCACTTGAATTACATGTGTTTACAGATGCGTCTGAGCGCGCCTATGGTGCGTGTGTATATGTTCGTAGCATCAGCGATACTAATAAATGTGTGGTCAGGTTACTGATGGCTAAAAGTCGCGTGGCCCCAATTAAGCCTACTACAATACCTCGGTTAGAGTTATGTGGTGCCTTGGTAGGTGCGCGTATTTATGAAAGTTTCACAAGCCTTTCGAATACACATAAATCATGTTTATTGTTGGACTGACTCAACCATCGTATTGGGTTGGTTTCAAATGTTGCCCTCAAAAGTACAACCGTTTGTGCGTAATCGTGTGGCTAAGATATTAGATAAGACGAGTAACTGCACATGGCAACACGTACCAACCGATCTGAACCCAGCAGATCTGATATCTCGTGGCGTGGATATCAGAACCCTGCAAGGGTTGGATTTGTGGTGGTCTGGACCCAAGTTCTTACACAATGAGCAGTCCAGTTGGCCGTCTCAATTGAAACTGAAAGGTTTAGCATTAGAATCTTTGCCCGAAACACGACCACACATTTCATTGAGCGCCGTTACAAATGATAATAGCAAAGATAAATTAATAGATTTTAAAAGGTTTTCAAATTATCTTAGGCTCGTGCGCTCAGTAGCATATGTTTTGCGTTTTATTAAAGCTTGTCGAAAGAAACCTTGTAATAGTAAATTTCTTACAAAGGATGAGTTACAATGCGCATTAACTTTAATAATTATTAATAGTCAACGGGACTCGTTTCCAGAGTATAAGTTACTCGTCAATAAACAGAAATTACCGAAGAAGAGCTCCCTCGTTAAGTTCAATGTTTATTTAGATCATGTTAATATAATGCGTGTTGAGGGACGCCTCGATAATTCGGACTTTTCGTTCAGTAAGAAACATCCCATTATTTTACAGTCCACTCATGATTTTACGAAGTTATTGTTTCATTATGAACATAAAAGGTTAATGCATGCAGGTCCACAATTATTGTTGGCTACGATTAGAGAATCATATTGGCCTATCGGTGGTCGTCGCTTAGCTAAAGCGTGCTACCATCAGTGTGTACGTTGTCATCGTATGAAGGGCAAAACTATCACGCCGTTGATGGGGAATCTACCCCACCAGCGACTTGTTCCAGGTGGCTACCCTTTCGACAGCACAGGCGTGGATTATGCCGGCCCTATACTTTGTGCTAGTCGTCAAGGACGTGGATGTAGGCTCGTAAAAGTTTATATCGCGATTTTTATATGCTTCACCACCAAAGCTGTCCATCTAGAGCTGGTAGGTGACTTGACTAGCAACAAATATTTACTGGCACTCTATAGATTTATTTCACGCAGAGGTAAACCTGTCAACATATATTCGGACAACGGTACCTCATTTGTTGGTGCGTACAACGACCTGTCAAAGTTTTTAAAATCACAGAGCAATTCAATAAGCGAGGATATTGCTAATCATGGAGTTAATTTTCATTTTATTCCCGCGTATACTCCTCATTTCGACGGACTATGGGAAGCGGGTGTGAAGTCGACAAAATTCCATCTTCAACGAGTGTTGGGACATTGTAACCTTACATTTGAGGAATTGAATACCGTACTGATCCAAATTGAGGCGGTTTTGAATTCACGTCCGTTAACACCGCTGTCTTCGGACCCCGACGATTATACTCCGCTAACGCCGGGACACTTTTTGGTTGGACGACCTCTTACTGCCCTTCCACAACCAAGTTACCAGGACTGCTCCACAACTCATGTATCACGTTTTCAACGGATTGAGCAACTCCGTCAACATTTTTGGGCACGTTGGAGTAAGGAGTTTGTTGCTGAGTTGCAACAACGAACTAAGTGGCACACATCCCAAGATGGGTTGAAGCTGAATTCCTTAGTGGTCATCAAGGAGGACCACCTGCCACCCCTCAAATGGAAATTGGGGAGAATTGTAGCTGTGCACCCAGGGTCGGATGGAATCGTTAGAGTTGCCGACATTCGCACTTCAACTGGCATCATACGGAGGGCCTTCAATAGAATATGTCCGCTGCCAGTAACCACGGATTTGGTTTGAAAGCTTGGAGCTTCCAAAGCCCGGGGGCATGTTAAAGCGCCTACGCATTATTTCACAGCAGCGTCAATCGTACGTTATAGTTCGCTACGCGGTAGCATTAGATTAAGTTCGGCCTAACATAGTTATAGATTTGTATAGACTCCTTTTTATAAAATGTACCTGCTGTATACGATTTGGATAATCCTTCACTCTGCTTTTGTAAGCTGCAAAGATTACACGTCATCCAAAGTTTCCAAGATCGTTTTTATTTCTCGAAGTCCATTGAATCCCGCACAAACATGTTCTTCGTAAATGTGCTTTAAATTTACATCATCTTGTTTAAATATTATAAGAAAATTAGCATTATCACGTAACAATTGCTTTGGAATTTTTGAATAAGTTTGAGATAAATATAAGCAATCGATTTGTTTATGTCTGCCCATGGCGAAATAATTACGAATATTCATTTGATTTTCACAAACAACATCATCAAAAATGAACACAGAATTGTTTAAAGCTTCACTTGGAGCTACAACATCTTTTTCATCGCTGCACTCAAAAAACTTAATTTGAGGTATTTTTTTTAAAACTTCTCGCAGAAAACGATATTTTGGCTGAAAAATAGTCTTTGAGTATAAGTAAAGGTTTTGAAATTTTAGCCCATTTTCATGTAGCAACAAAGTAATTACAACGTTAGTTTTACCACAATTCGAAGGACCGCATATTATACATCGAATTGTACTAGGTAATAAAACGTTGTGTCTGATCTGATGAGCAACATCTCCGAGGCTAATAATATTATTAATGTTCAATGATACGGGTTGTTTGATCAACTTCATCTTCCCGATTACTTTAATAACTGTCTTTTTTACTTATTATATACACTTAACTCCTTATTAGTCTATATAATAAGTACGAAAGCAAAATATCTAGTATGTATCAATTATTAATTATTTCCTGATTTTATATTATTAACTTCTAAGGTATGTGGTTGCTTGATGAACTTCATTGTAAAATGTGAGATAAGTATACTTACTAGCCTTTATATTCGCTCATATAAACAATATATGCATAACTGTGTGTATGTTTGTATTTATAGGTAATAAATGAATAATACAAACATAATTTATTAAGGATTGATTTATTCATTACACATAAGACTTGTACATATTATATTATTGACAACAATTATTAAAACATATGTTAATTAAAAAAACAAAACAATTTTAGACTTATAATAACTATCTTACAATATTGTGTCACAATGACCCCAGGGTAATGTGTCTATTTGATTACATAGTATTTGTCTCTTGTCATCACTTTTATCAATTACTAATTAATTTAGTTCCTGGGAGAACAATATGTTATGTTTAATACACTTAATAGTGTTCATTTTGCATTTTAACTTTTTGTTTCTTATTAATGCGTCATTATAATTTTTTAACCGTAATCGTTTTGTTACAGATTTGCTTGCACCTTTAGCTTTTTTGATTTCTCCATTTAAACTATTTACACAGTAAAGCTTAGCTCTAAGTCCTATAAATTCAGTAATGATATCACCCCCAAGCTCGTCTTTAAATAAGCCAGGAATTTGCGCATTTACTCTAGGTATATTGAAGTCGTTATTGAGATCAAAATTGCTAGTATCAAACAGCGATATATTTTCTTTTATGTCATGATATATATCCGGTGTCTTTATGAAGTAAAGTAAACTATCTTTATATGTATAGCATAGCCTTACTTTGTTTTTGTATTTATTTTTTAAATAATCATAGTGAAATTTATACAAATGCTGTTTTGCATATTCCAAAACTGTGAATCCTATGTATATGGGCCTGTCAAGGCATAGTTTATCCGGATTCAAGTGAACAGCAATAAAATTTTCAGAAAATATAGTAACGTTTTTTAATGAAGGTCTTGCAATTAAACTCGCGGCACTAAGGTATTTGTTAGTCTTGTTGTTTGTATCTACCCATGTTGTCGCTAGTTTAATGTTGACTTGTTTTCGTTTATTTTCAATTGTTTTGCCAAATATAGCATTGTTCAATAGTTTAAATAAGCTTTTTTCAAAAGGTGACGATGATGCTTGACGTAATCGAGTATTCAAATCGATATATTTTTGTAAAAAGTTTTCTTGTCTAAATGTAAGAATACGGTGAATTTTGTTTACTATAAGACCGTTCTTAACACATTCCTTTAAATGAACATAATGTATGACATATTTAAATTTATCATATAAATTTGCAATTAATTTTGGAGATTTGCCTCCAGGAGGAGTAAATTTTTCTGCTGCAAAAGGTAAATCACGGTGGTCTTTATGTAAATAATCAGGATAAATCAAATCAACTTCTAATATATATCCATAATTTGAATCATCTGGTATGCTAGTTACATTAAAAGCACGTATTTCTTCAGACGATAAAAATCGGAACTCAGATACTGGTAATTTTTTTGTCATCGCATAACCATACAGATTATTACAGTCCAGATATATCAAGTAAGTGGATGGTTTGGATACATCAAAATTCGGCAAATAACTATTATTAGCTTTCGCGTTACGAAGAGAACACTGTGCTAGACCTCCACGTATGCCTTTTTCTAATAGTTCATAAATCTCTAAATCACTAATTAATTCCAACTGGACCTTCGTGTATAACATCATTGCATCCCAGCTCAAACTAGGCGCAGTAATATAATAAGCTGGATCGAGGTTAAAGTGACGTAAACAAGTATTTCTAAAATTTTCAAATACATCACAAAGTAACAAAACATCGGTTTTTAAATATAAATGATTTGATTTTAAAACTTTGCCATATATTTTGTGAATGTTTGTATTCATCATCGGTTATATGTTCACATTTTAAACTATTATAAAAACATTCTTTTGGGGGTAGATAATTTTCGTCATATCTCGAAAAAGAATCCATATAATCATATGGATAAATAGGTACCTTTCTGGTGCAATAACTTTAACAAGCTTGGATCAGTAAATTCATTCGATAAGTGAACAAAGTCGTTTTTACTTAAATTTTTGGATAATACATCCAAACTTGAGTTAAGGAACTGGAAAGAATCAATAAATTTTATTTGAATAGGACGCGATGAATTCTTAGTTTGAATAACTTTAGTAATAGACATATATTTTTCTTTGGTTTTAGGTATTATTTTAAAATAACCTTCATATTTTGCTAATTCCTTGATAAAAAGATGACAATCATATCCTGCCAAGTTATGAAAGATAACGGGCACGAATGGACACACTCTATGCATTAAATTGCAATGAGAATGCGCAGCACCGCGGTATTGGGACGTTACATGATCATGATCTCTCACCTTGTCATCGAATAATAATTCTTTACATATATGACATATAGTCGCACTATTATAATCATTTTCTTGTTCTAACGTTAAAGACATCATTGGTTGTATTTTTGATAAAATGTGATAAATTTTTTCTATATCTTTCAGTAAATATTGAACAAATTTTTCAACACAATCCGGTACTCTATATGTAACGAATTTATTTAAATTACTATAATGAGAACAACAAATATAGTATCCAAAACAAGATGGCTTGTGAACTTTATATATCCGAGTATGCTTTGTTAGAATTTCGTTGTGGTTTATTAGAAGACTTTCAAAGTCCGCATATATAACGAAGTTAATTTTTTGTTGTCTTTCATAATTCTTAAATTGTAGAATAGTATTTTTTTCTGGTAGCACAGTTAATATTTTATTACATACGTGTGACTTGTATTTTATTTCACTCTTAAAACATTGTAAACATAAATCACATAAATACATTTTACCTTTGTGGTGAGTAATTTGTCGTTTAACTAAGCGCAAAAGATTTTTGATTAAACAATAGTGGCCATTACCGTTTTTCTCAATGTACAGCAAATTGATACATATAGGTATTTGTTTTCTTGAATTAGTTATATACAAAGGACCGGTTATAATGTTTCTATTGTCTAAACCATAAATATTAACATTTATTTCAGGATTAATTTTTTCAAAGTTTTTAATATCGATATACGATGGCGGAAACGTCATATTGTCTATATTTAGCACTGTGGAATAATGTGGATATGAATTAATTCTACAAACATTCTCCTTTTCTGGAAATAATGCTGCCACAATGCTCCACAGGAAACAGTGATTATCATTGTTCTGTATATTGATACAACTTTTAGATCGTTTTATTACACTTGGCAGTTCTATATACGAACCACCTCTCAACGGAATGTATTTATTAATATTAATATCCAGATGACTGATAACCAAGCAAGTCCATCCAGATTCGTAGTGTTTAAATTCGGTTAATTTTCTGTCCAAAGTATGGATAAGATTTGAATATAATTCATTAATATCAGTACTGTGGTATATTGAAACATATTTTGTATTAAATGACTTCAGCTCTTGCTCACCAGACTTAGGTTGAAAAAAGTAAGCAAAAAGCTCAAAGTTGACTTTAATACAGTTATGTTTCATAAGACAAACGTTTAATAAATTTGTAACTTGATTCTGATGATCCATTAAGAATGCCTCTGGTATGAGGTACTATTCATATGGATTAAGTCGGTATGTAATTATTCTGTTTTTAAACGCTAAATATTCTTAAATTCAGACTTCAATATGCAATTAGATTTATGTAAATTCGTTCTCAAGTGATATTGGTATTGATTTTTTGGTATTTCAATCTGACAGTGTACACATTTCAATAATTGATCAGGGCTTGCCATGGAAGTTCGTGTTACTGTAAAAAAAAGATATAATACCAATGTTAATTTACATTTATTACAAATGAAATACAAAATTACAATAACATAATTAAAGAGTAAATACACATGGGTAAATATGTGAAAAACTAAAGGTTTAACAATATTCTGTATTATTAAAACACTAAATAATGATTATTCAAATAATTATATTTATATTATATAATAATGATTAAATGTTTGATACATGTTACTAAATAATATAAAATAATTACATTTTATTAGTAATTATTGTAAGAATTAAAAATAATTACTAATAAAATGAGGAGGACAGTTTCGGAATTCCTTCCTAGTGGCAGTAATAAAGTTTGTAAGATGCTGCCACGCGTCCGTGTTCTGGTCTGTGCAATTTTTCACACAGACAATAGCATGACGCCACCTATTCAAAGGTTGCACATTTTTTATTTCATCGCACGTATAAACCTTTAATTCTATGAAATGCGTTCCCGGTTTGTTTTCAAACATTTGGCGCGAATGCCTGTTAGCAAGCCTTCTACTTATGTGGGACTGTAGTTGCGGAACTGGTTTACCCGCGACAGGAAGCGGTTCCGCAGTATCCTCTTCACTATCGCTGCCGAAGATGTCACGAACAGTTGCCTTCCTCGGAGCGATCGTTTTCTTCTTCGCCAATGTTGGGGACGGGGCATGACTGTGGACAGGACGCGATGTGCTCGGTGTCGCCGACAAAGTTGATGATGACGCGTGTTTCCTTTTTTTTTATTTTTTCACAGGCTCAGGTACAGGCGGGCAGGGCTGTTGGACCTCTTCGTCAGATGAAGGGAACAACGCTTCGGCATTTCCTTGATGCGACCTGAAATGTATTAATAAATTATTAAGTTTATTTATTTATAACGTCATACATGTAATATATTTTTATCTATTCTCATACTAAATATTATAAGTAAGTTTACTACAGTTTAATTTTGAACATAATTCTAGTACGATTATACTTTTTTTCTAAACCAAACATTTATTTACATTTACATTATTATTATACACGTAAACTTTAGTTTTCTAAACTAAGTTATATTTAAAAAGTTGTCTACATAATATGTATATAAAATAGTAATCAATACTTACATTTTTACGGTGTATCTGTATGTTCGCGACCTCGTTGATATTTGATGATGCTGTGTGTGATGGCGCTTCAGGTGTTTAATGTATATCTGTAAAAGGAATAGACTTTAGTAAGTATGTTAATTATACGCACTTTACTATTAAAACACTATTAACATGGGTACTCCTATGCTAATAATGTGTTTTAATAGTTGTTTGAAATTATTACCCATTTGAGCAACTATTACCAACACTTATACTAGCACTTCTATTGCAATTAATTATTGCCTGAATGAATAGATAAGTGTTCAACATAATCATCTAATGGTTTCACACTGATTAAATGAGAAAAAGAATGAATAGATGCATATATGTAATAAATTATTACGTTGAGACCGATTATAAACACAAATATTAGGTACTTACATTTTATTAACTGCCAGATACTGTTCCTGGGTCCTCAGAATTTGCAGTGATGCTCCCGGTGCCCCAATTTCTATTTAAATAGCCACAAATCTACGTCACACTGCCCCAAATAAGGTACGTCAGTTTGACCAAAAACTCCTGAGTCAGATGTGTCCCTCCAAATAAAGAAAATGCTTACGGGGCGCAATCATAATTAAGTTGCATTCTCAATCTTAAATATACGCAATGAAGATTTAAACCTAACCCTTAATGCTCTTAGTGATTTCATAATACTACTGTTACACTCGGCTTCCCTTGTGGGTTTATATCATAATAAATGTATGAGAACAGCTACAACAAACAGACATGACATTCAGATCTTCAATATCAGTATTGGATGATAGTAAACAAAGCAGGCGCTGGCGCCGCTCTGTCGGGTGAGTCCTATTTCATCACACCATATACGTCAGGTATTGGGAATCACATAAAATTATTACGTTTTCGACTCTAAGTGCATTAATGTAAAAAATATAAAAGGAGAAAAATTAGGCAAGATTTATTTCATTTCTAATTCCCAGTCCAGAGAGCAGGGTGCAATTATAATTTGGTAAGTTCTTATATTTTTTTTATTCAAAACAACATTTTATATTCAATATATTTGTAACAAAAATATACTGAATACAGATTGTTTACCGTATTTTTTTAAGCTGTGCAAACAATAGAGTAGGTACTATCAGAATAATGTTATTCGTATCTGTTTATTTCACTTAGAATAATCCATGCTACACACTTAAGTATATCTTGTAAAGTAGTTAATTAAATATCATTTATTATCAATTTCAGAATCATGTCACTGTCTCCAACCTACAGCCCCGTTATGGATATTGCAGATATAAATAGAACATCATTTTACAATAACGAAGAAGGCGCTAGTTTACGTGAGGTGAGTAACTAATCAATCGTACATGATTATTAAGTAGGTACTTTTTGTGAATGATAAGTGCATATGTTTATAAAATCCGTTCTTTTTTTGCAGAATGTGTTGGGAGACGATAATCCTATTACGAATCCTTTTTATTATGCTCAAGACCGTGAGGGCTGGTACGCTGAAGTAGCGGCAAAGTCACATCAAGAAAGTAGGGAGGCCAAAGCAAAATAGCTGTCATTGAAGAAAAACAAAATTATCAAATCGAAGCATTTAAAAAAAAATCCTTTATTCAGCGTAAAGAGTCAGGACGTGCTCACCACTTAATAAAAATCACTATACATGATTTGCAAGGTAATTCATACGATGAAACGGATCCCGACAGTGCGAGTGTAAATATACAGTACTTAGTAACGAATGCCTATGATGAAATCATGAACGAGACCAATAATTTAGTTAGTAAAATAGTTAAAACATTAGGCAAATCGGATTATCTGTAACATGTACTTACATACATAGGTTGTACTCTGTAATGAATACATTTTAGATTTTAGAAAATCTTTAATACTATATCTTATATAAAATAGTTAAAACATTATTAAAATCGAATTTTCTGTAAAATGCACCTACATACGTTGTAATTTATAATTAATATATGTACACTTTTTTAAATTTAAGATGGAAAGTGTGAAATTATCGTTATAAAAAGTTACGTATTAATAAATTGTGTACCACAATTCCTTCTTTTTTTTAAATCTGGCTAAATAGAACAAATCGTTATAAGTAATACATGAATAATAGAGATGTTATACAAACAAGAGATCATGTTCACAGGTTTCGTGTGGCACAGAACCACACACGTTGTTAATCCTTACTAATGCTTAAAATAATTAACATTTATTCATTCAATACCTATGAGAATCAGCTACTGCCTGAATATAATCGAGTGACTGCTAATTGTATCCCATTGTATCACACAGATAATATAGTATTTGAATAGATGAAATGTAATAATTGGGGTTTCTAGATCTGATCTGATCTAGAAACCCCAATTATTACCTACTATCCAAGACTTCTAAATGGAAAAAAGTTACCTTTATAAGATTTGAAAAGTGACATAAATCTTCACAAAGCGCTCATTTGGGAAAATATTTAGCATTTCACGAGTTCTAATTTGTTTCGATGAAAATGTTTTTTTTTAAATATTTTAAATTTTTTTGACATTCAAAAGATTTTAAGCTACGCGGTGGAGCAGAATAAAACTTTTTGTAAAGTAAAGAGATCAGTTTTCAATCTGCTTTGATGGCAGGGACAAGGTCATTTTCTGTGTTAGGATTTTAAGTAGGTATTTAATTTTTAGACTAAATAATGTTTTATATAATATTTAACGGAATGGTCATCAGTACAGGACGTCAATTGACTACGAAACGGAAGTGCGAAGGTGGCGCGCTGCGACAGAGTCAAGTGACGTTCGCTAGAGTTGAAGAAGGGGGATGACGGTTGACGTTCAACGGAGCAACGACAACTATCACTTCTCTTGGAGACTCCGGGCGGACAACAAGTACCTAGAAACTGTCACACGTTTCGTGTTCAGTAATAGTCAGTTTTGTTAAATCTGATTTGGTGTGAACTTATAAACAAACTATGATGTGAAGTGTTGATACCGGCCAAGAACCAAGCAATCCGCCGTCATCAGAAGTGGGATTAACGGAATGGACGTGCGAATGTGGCGCGCTTCGACAGAGTCTAGTGACGTTCGCTAGAGTTGAAGAGGGGGGATGACGGTTGACGTTCAACGGAGCAACGACAACTATCACTTCTCTTGGAGACTCCGGGCGGGCAACAAGTACCTAGAAACTGTCACTCGTTTCGTGTTCAGTAATAGTCAGTTTTGTAAAATTTGTTTTGGTGTGAACTTATAAACAAACTATGATGTGAAGTGTTGATACCGGCCAAGAATCAAGCAATCCGCCGTCATATTAACATTATAAGGCTTTAAATATAACGTTAGCTACGGCTAACCGACCGTTGATTGACTTGCTATGTTCAGTACAGAAACGGAGAGAAGTAAGTGCGGAGACGACAAGCCGTAAGCGAGGGAACTGCAAGTTGACTGCGCACCGCACTTCAATCTATAAGCTTGTTTCAGGGCAAAACGATGACGTCACGATTCCGGATGAGTGTGCGCTGCAGTAGGGTGTTTCATTCAGAGGTTACTGAGCGACCCGAGTTGCTACGGTGATGATTCCTTGCCGAATGAATATTTGTGCCTTGAAGTCATTTAACTGTCTTCTCGCTATTTAGTGCTGCATTTAGTGTTATGGTGCTGATACACTTGAGCATTCAGCTGTATTGAGCATTTTTGCAAATGTTGCATAACAGAAAATCAAACGAGTGTAGTTTTAGCGAGCATTCTATCGAGTGTTATGTTCAGTTCGACAAAACAGGAAACGGCTAAGACTCATTGTTCTGTAACAAGTGAATATTCAGGTGTATCAGAGCCATTATGCAAGCACAGTAACACAATTGGACGTTCATATGCATACTTCATCAGATTTATATTCACCGTTCGTATTTCGTGTCAACTTTGCATTTGGCCATACTCATTTCCAACAATGAATTACAGTGGGATGTTAATGAGCAGTTTATAATACGAAATAAAGCCACGCAACCCGATGCATACTAAATTAATTGTTTATAATATAGTCTAGGCCTACCGCCAAACCGCACTTAGCCAGCGTGGTGGACTATGGCCTTACCCTTCTCATAGTTAGAAGAGGCCCGTGCCCAGCAGTGGAACAATATATACACAGCTGATCATACTGATGATGATAATAGGATTTAATGTAAAAAAAAAGATTTATAAGTAAAAATTGCGCCATGTATTTGCAAATTAATTCATGCTCTTTTTTGTCTTTACGTAGGGAACCCAATGACCCGTTCTTTGGGTTCCCTACGTAAAGACAAAAAAGCATCCCCGGTTTCATGAGGGGGCACCCATTAAATTCGTTGCTGTCGACGTCCCTTAACAACGCGGTGACGGTGACCGCAGTTAGCATACATTGCCACACTGCAACCCACTGGTTGGCCTCGTCATTCGTCAAAAAGAGGGCTGGTGATCCAGGTTTTTACACTTCAGACTATGGTAGCAAGGTCCGAAGCGAGGGTGACCAAGTCGCAACCGCTGCTGTGCTTATTCAGGGCAACCCACAATGGTGTGCAGCGCTGTATCTTCATCAATATAACGACAGTCGCCGCAACGATGACAGTCTCTTCCCAGCCAATATTGTACATTGAATCGATCAAAATAATCGTGGCCAGTCAACACAGAGTCATCTTAAGAGGTGAGTTCTTAACTTACTTTTTACAAAGAAATAAAACCATATCAATAATATTTCCATGACATCATTGTAGGAGACTAAAATAACAATTAGTCAGTTGAATAATTAACACCAAATCAGGTACCATGTCTATAAAGGTCAAGCCTTTTGTATACACGCATTTTTATCAAATCATTCCTTTATGGTTTCATTACCGAATTAATATTTTTAGAATTATTTTAAATTGTAAGTCTAATACAGTATAATTGAGTTGCGTCAAGTTTTAATTGATTCATTCAGAAACATTACTCTCAGTTCAATTAATAATTAATCAGGATGTTGGGTTAACTGTCATAATTACTTTTTGACATTTCTAAACAAGACAAAAATGGGAACAGCTAAGTTTTTGTGTTCAAACAAAACACGTCGAATTTTAACGAAGGTGAGGCGAAGGGACAATTAAAAGTTTTACATAATTCAGTTATATGTCTGAAAACAGGGAGTTTCACCCTTAGCTTGCAAACCCCCACATGTGTGTCCCGAGTTGAATACGAGATCCGACTTTTTGAAAATTTTATTTCGTAAATTTTGTTTGAGTTTCGGCATGATCGCTTTGTGCACTACTAATAGTAATTGCTGGATAGATATTTTCTGAATTTACATATACCAGAAATATATTGTTCATTTCTTAAGTTGACAAATGACCAGAATTTATGGGACGGATGTTTTTTGTGATTTCAAAAGAAGTGTATACTTAGCCGTAAAATTACTGTAAAAATAGTCTTCAAGCGCCTTAAAGAGGACAAAGTTTCAAAATGGTGACGACCCAAATCCATGGGGCCTCGAGGTTAACCACATCATTAACCGTTTGGTTTATTTAATAGATTAAAAAAAGCAACACCTTTCCGGGCCTTAAAGAGCACTTTAGATCTAGTGCTTTAGTTATGGAGACCAATGACAATTATTACGGAAAGCCCGTACCCTCAAATTGTATATTTTAGATATTTGAAGTACAAATACTTATAAATATTACACCTCTGCCTACCCTTCAGGGATTCAGGTGTGGGTCTTAAAATATGCCTTGCTGAAACGACGCGATGACAGTCGATCTGAAAAATGATAATATTCTGCCAAATCTGGGTAGAATATTGTGGTCGCAGAATCCTGGCGAGGCATCCTTATGCCCGTATAATGTGAGTACTGTAGATGAGTACTCCTTTATCGACCTGTTATATACTCACGACCTAAAACAATTCAACGGTGTAACTAATTGCTATGGTAGAATACTAGATCTAGTGCTATCGAACGACACAGTCACGGTTCGGGAGTCAGAAGATCCCTTAGTTACAATAGATCCTCACCACAAGGCGCTCATTATATATTTGAATTTTTGTCAATTACCATCCTTGAAATTGTCCGCGCGCCCTATATTCTTATACTCTAGGGCTAATTACGAAAAAATCAATAGTGAAATAGCGGCAGTTGACTGGGACATAGCGTTTAGCAACAAATCAGTCACTACCGCCACTGACTACTTTTATACATTTTTAAATAAAACGATTATAAATCACGTTCCATCAAAACCTAGTAGCAAAACCCGTTATCCCGATTGGTACATGCCGGCATTAAAGAAAATGATTAAAGAAAAGTATAAATATTATAACAAATTTAAAAAGTATAAAAATGTATCAGACAAAGTAAGTTATCATTTGTTAAGAGATAGGGTTAAAAGTCTTGAAAGTGAGTGTTACCAAACGTATATTACCTATGTGGAAAACAATATTAAAAATAATCCCAAGCAATTCTGGAGGTATATAAAAAGGAAAAGTAAGTCAAATAGCATCCCAGCTACCATGATTTATAGTAATAGAATAGCAAATGACGGTGAATCTATTTGTAACCTTTTTTCTAATTATTTATATTCTTCATTCTTGTATTATTCCACTCCTATGATGGATTTAGATTCAAATAGCCATCACGAGTCTGTATCAGATATCTGTAATATAAATATTGAGCTACATGAGATAATTAAGTTATTGAAAACGCTGGATCCAAACAAATCAGCTGGACCCGATAAGATACCCGCCCTTCTATTAATTAATTGTGCTGAAACTATTTCACTGCCCATAAGCTTGTTATTTATCAAATCTTTATCTGAGGGGGTTATGCCTCCATTGTGGAAATCTGCTCACATTACCCCTAAATTACTTAAGAAGGGATCAAAATGTGACGTAACAAACTATAGGCCCATTTCAAAACTATGCTTGATTGCCAAAATTTTAGAAAAAGTAGTACATTCGCAGTTGTATGCCGCATTATGTAGTTCCTTTAACGAATTTCAACATGGTTTTGTGAAAGGGAGATCAACTGTCTCGAATCTGACACTGTTCCATGATTACTTAACGGACAGCATGAGCCAGAGTAAGCAGGTCGATGTCGTTTACACTGATTACAGCAAATGTTTTGATAAAATCGACCATTCAACGTTAATTTATAAGTTAGGCACAGCGGGTATAAGAGGCGATCTGCTGAGATGGTTTAAATCTTATATATCTAACAGATCTCAGGCTGTAGCACTAAATAATTACGTTTCTAGTTGGGTAAATGTGCCCAGTGGCGTCCCTCAGGGTTCCTTGTTGGGCCCTTTGTTGTTTGTAATCTTTGTAAACGACATCGGCAATTGCTATCATAACTCTAAGTTACTCTGTTTTGCAGATGACATGAAAATATTCACGACTATTGCATCTCAAACAGACGCTCATGCTCTCCAGTTGGATTTATTGCGACTCGATGATTACTGCGTCAGAAACAAATTAGACCTTAACCCATCTAAGTGTGCTGTTGTCACCTTTACCAGAAAAAAGCAAATCATATCATATGACTATAACCTGAAAGGCCTTGGTAAAGTGTCATACTATGCGTGATCTCGGTATAACCTATGACTCAAAGTTATTGTTTGATACACACATTGACAATATTATAAAGAAAGCTTCTCAAGCATTGGTCTTCATAGTACGAGCTTCGTCATGTCTTCGTCAAAAACATATAAAATACTTTACTGCATATATGTTAGAAGTATTCTTGAATATGGCTCTCAAATTTGGAACCCTAGGTATGACAAGTACATAATTAGATTGGAAAATATACAAAGAAAATTTATGAAATACCTTTGCTATAGAATTAAGTACAAATACAATTCAGATAATTATCTCAATTTATGTGCAAAATTCCATCTTCTTCCTCTGTCCAAGCGGGGAGACATAGCTGATATAACGTATTTACTTAAAATCTTAAATAATTATATAAATAGCTCTGAACTTTTATCTAAAATTAGTTTAAATGTACCAACAAAATCACGGCATTATGCTCCAATTAACTTACCCCTAGCACCCACCAACTACCGACAGGATAGCTTTATGTGGCGAGCTGGCAAGGCACTCAACGCATCAATTAAGTTGCATGATTTTGACATCTTTGATGTGAGTCCGGCGACGGTGAGACGGGTACTTAGTAGCGACTTTTTTGACAGCTATGCAGATTAGGTGCTTTATTGTGTCATCATTAGCTATAAGACTATTAAAAATTAAGTGTGCACGAAAATAATTTGTTTTGTTGTTAATAGTGAGGACCTGTAATTGGCTGTATGTCACATATCATGTAAATGACTATCTTACATTGTAAAAGCTGTTGATCTTCCAATAATAAAAATAAATAAATAGGAAGCGTATTCCAAGCTCAAAAAGGCAGTTGTTATAACACTACGATGATGACCTCGGTACTGTTAAAGGCCGCACAAAGTTTTATGCGAAATTAAAGAAACACAAAATGGCTACAATCTAAAGGCAAATATTTGTATTTAATTAAAACTGAAACTTTTGTGAACATACAATGTTATTTGAATCCTTAGTTTGATAGTATTTTGCTGTCAATCTTAGTTCTAAATACAACCAGAAAATTTTATTTCATTCAAATTTGGATCTGGATATTGAATGATTATTTTTATTTAAAATAAAACAGTCATATAGCATGACTGATATTATGCCGAAGACCAGGCCAAGTGGAGACGTTGTAGTACAAAAGCAGACGCCAGGCACTAAGGCGCGCCTTGGATTTCAACCAGGAAATCACTGGGACGGTGATGATATAGCACTGATATTAAAAGCTTTTTAACCATTATTGTCACGAGATTAATCGGCCTTTATTAGCACAGTCAGAGTAAAAGAAGTAATTTATTACCTAGGTCTAGCTTGTAAGAGATTACAGATAAATAGCCATTTGTGTAGCTCTTGTAGCTAGAGAGATTTGGTGCTGTGTTTTTATGTCTATCTCCTTTTTGTAGACTTTGGGCGTTTGTGCATTGATAATCATTATATTCTATAGTTACTTTTTTGCATGCAGCAAAAAAACAAATAAGTTAAATCACTCTTCAGTTCAATTTAATCAAACGCTTTATATCTGCCACGAATGGATATGTTTCGTCCGTTATGAATTCTACATCAGCTTTGACTAAAGACACATAATATTTATAATTACTTGCAACTGCTTAGGTATCAAATACACAAAATTATCTGCATTTCCTTAAAATCATTAGAATTTTGCTAACTCTTAATCACGTTAGTAGTGTAATAGTATCTTGCAACTTGTAACGTGTTTAATCAGAAATGTATTGCAGGAGTTGGTAAATAAGAACTTCATCTGTAAATACACTATTTTAAAATTCTATCTAGTCATTTTTAAATTCTATCTTGTCCATTTTAAATTCCATTTAGTTAATCAAACGTCTTTGATTCTCTCAAAATTTTATCTGTAGCCATTTTATTGATGTAAACACAAACCAATAATAATGATAGGACTATTTGCTAAGATTATATTGTAGCAGCTTTTCAATAAACTGTAAGATAAATTATCTCTAAGACCGTTCGATTTTCTTTTATAGCACTGGACGAGATAACGCTAGATGGCAATAATTACCAAGCCGATTTAGTTTCAACATTCCGTATTTCGTCTCTGAAATTAGCCAAACTCTTCCTGAGACATAATTGAGATTTGAAAACTAAAATCAAGAATAATAACAGATTGTGTTAACAAGAGAACAATATGCAGGTGTTTATGTTCTAATTGAGCTATTGAGTTTTGATACGGAAACGGGAATGGAGTGAAATGCTTTTAATAATTTAAAATTTGCGCGTAGGTATTTGTAATTGTGTAAGTGTTAAGTGCTATGCAAATCCTAAGTTGAAATTGTTTTTAATTTACCTAAGTTGAAATTGTTTTTAATTTAAGCTTCTATGAGCTAATGTTTTATTGAAGGCGTTATTTTGTTCTTTGTTGTTTTTGTATGATAATATACCTGGTACAAGTTTACGGATGGTGCAAGTAGTTTCAAAAGCTGCCTCAGCGTTTCACATTGTTCCGAAAGTCGTGGGTTCGATACCTACGCGGTGCAATAATTTATGTATTGCTTGTACGAGTCTGAGTTTATTTTTGTGTTCACTAATATTTATATTTTCAATAAAATTACACATACAATATCGATGGATATGTTCTTTTTAATGTGAAAACTTTCTCGGTATGCATTTATTTTGATCTTCAACAGGAGGCATTTGAAGAAGCATGGCTCTCGATGTATACTTAAGCATAATACAATTAAAGCCTTGCCTTCAGGGACTTCGTTTGTTATTTGAGTACTGCTACCTACAGTATATCGATTCTTGTTGGAAACAATTGAGACGCTGCGTCGCATGTTTTCCACGCGGGGAAAATACAAACTGACGTTCATTTGAAAACTTTAGCAGCTGGTAGAAATTTCATCCCCGAAGAATTTTTGAAATAAATATGAGCTTATCGTCAAATTTATGGCAAATTGGTTGAAAAGTGATGTATATGATTGATTAGCGTATTTAAAAATACATACATACATATACTCACGCCTTCTCCCGTCGGGGTAGGCAGAAACAAAGGAACGCCACTTGCTTCTATCCTTACAAACCTCACGCGCTTCCTCTATACTTTTCATACATGCGTATGAAAAGAGTAATGAATATTTTCGTATTTAATAATATAAACATTATTTAGTGAAACGTACCATGATATGCACATTATAGTTATACAAGCTGACCTGAAAATGTTGTTCTGACTTGTAAATAATTTCTGGAGAGGGAACGCCTTCTTCAGAATAACTTATAGTAATTTATCGCGAAGGGATTTAAAAAATGCGACCTATTCTCAGACCTAGCAAATAGACAAAAACATTGTTGTTTTCATATTTATGAAGGCAACATAAATAAAAATAAATTATTGTCATATGAAAGCATAGGTAATTTATCAAACAGCGGCAAGAAACTTATTTAAATACAATTTTTTCTTATACTTCGTCTCCTTGGCCTAAATACGTGACCAGTTTCAAGTGCACACGAACATGATAATATATTCATGTTAGTAAAAAAACCTGAAAATAGGACAGAAACAGCGCGGTTTCCCTTTGGGAAACTTTGGTTGCCTTTTACGTCACCCACGGGATGAACATGTGATTCTATCCTAAGCCGGAAACCATAGGACGGCCTTTATATTTTATATATAGCCTTGTTAATATTACACACAAGGGCAAAGCGCAGTGTGACATTGTGCCTTATTTTGTGTTACCTAATAAGGTGTCGCGAGTATTGTATCAAATAAAAGATATCTTTAAGACACGTTCATTTATTATACGTTCAGTACAATACTGGTTCTTACATACTACGTTGTTAGCTTATATACCTAATGTCGGCACAATACATCCCCCTTTATTTTAATTTTGGGATAGCTATTACATAAACACACAGAGTACAAAAATAATAAAAGAATCAATACATAAAGTTTACAAAATAAGGTAAAAAGAGTATATGAAGTGATTTTGCATAATTATATAAAATAACATATCTGTAAAATAATATGTTACTATTCACTAGTAAGTATAATATGATTAAATGTTTATATCCTACGTGTATACATATGGGTAAATCAGTCCGTGTCCATAACCTTGTCATTTCACAGTTCACTTTTAACCACTCACTGTTAAATTCTTCACTTCACAAACACTGATCATATGACGATACGCTGCGGAGTGCTGCCGTGGGAGCCAGGCTCACCACAGCGTGTCTCGACGGTCTGCTGCTGTAGCTCTCGTCTCAAGTAGGATGCGTATTTTGTTTTGCATCGACGCCACATAAAGTAAAGTGCTACTATCACAATACTCATAACTATAAACAATAGATATAGCTCGTATCTATTGCTCTTGGCAATAATCTCAGTCTCGCTGACTGCGGTGGCAGCGCTGTTTCCAGCGCCATTCTGGGCGATTATAATCTCCTCTCGTTGCTGTTTATTCTGCGACCCACCCATGATATAGCAATATAGCGTAATAATTATGCGAAACGTACAACAGGTTTGATGGTACGTCCAAATCTTGACACTCTCTGCGCATTTGATTCATCGCTGTGTGACGCTACCTTATTTGGTATGTCAGCACATTCCATGTTCGCGAGTGTAAAGGCAGGCTTCAATCTGTCTATACTGACAACTTTTTGTGTATCTGTCTGCATTAATATAAAATATTTGTCTGTCCTGTTCAAAACTTTAAAGGGGCCTACGTATGGCTGTGTTAAAAGTTTTGTCACCTTGTCAACACGCACAAAAACGTGACTGCAAGTTTGCAAGTCGGGATGAACGAATATTTTGCCCTGGTGATTTTCTCTTTTAGGAACTGAAGCTAAGTCCGATATCCTCTGTCGCAGATCTTTTAAAAATGTAATATTCTCGCAGTGTTCTTGTCGTAACGGCGCAAAGAAATCTCCCGGTAATCGTAACGCTTCACCATATACCATCTCCGCGGCGCTGATTTGCGTATCGTCCCTTAAACTCGCTCTTAATCCCAGAAGTACTGATGGTAATTCTGAGACCCATTGATCGGTTTTTCCTCTGCACATCAGTGCGGTTTTAAGGGAACGATGCCATCTTTCAACGAGTCCATTTGATTGCGGATGATATGCGGTTGTTCTAAATTTTCTGATACCCATTCTTTTCGCAAGTTGTGTAAACAAATGTGATAAGAATGTTGCTCCTTGATCAGTTGTTGAAAATAACGGTGTTCCGAATCGGGCGATCCAGCCAGAGTAAATTATATCGGCTATTGTTTCAGACGTAATATCCTTAACAGGGTACGCTTCCGGCCAGCCAGTCTTCCTGTCCACCATTGTAACGATATATCTGTACCCTTGACAGTACGTTAGGGGTCCGACAATGTCCATATGAAGGTGTTCAAAACGATCGGATTGGATAAAATTTCCATGTGGTGATATTGTGTGTCTATTCACTTTAGATTTTTGGCAAGCTAAACACGACTTCGTCCAAAGTGCTATGTCCTTATTCATACCTTTCCAAATATATCGGTCTTGCATCATCTTTCTCGTAGCCCGTACACCTGGGTGGCTAATTCCATGTAACGCTTTGAAAGCCGATACGCGAAATTGCTCGGGCAAATATGGACGCGCTCTTTCACATGATATTTCGCAATAAATTGGTTTATTGCTATTAGGTATGAATATTTGTTGGAATTTATATGATTTGTTCTTTAAAAAATCTTGTAACTCTTCGTCTTTCGCTTGCGACTCTGCCAAACATTCATAATCCATAGGCGAAGGTAAAATCTCTATAGTTGCTATGCGTGATAGACAATCAGCGGCCAGACACATGTTTTATATCACTACAAAACTGCATTATAAAATCTAAATGTCGAATGCGCCTTGGTGTATCGCTCTTTCCGACTGTATTTCGCTGTAGTGAATATACGATCGGTTTATGATCTGTATATATTGTAAGTGGTCTGCCTTCTATAAGCGGTCTAAAATGTTTTATAGCTAAATATATTGCAAGGAGTTCTCTGTCATATGTGGAATATTTTTGTTGAGCTTCACTAAGTTTGCTTGTTTTGCCTTCACGCTGTTGCAGTACGGCTACGGCACAGGTATTCGAACAATCCGTCATAAGGGAGATAGATGCTTCCGCCGCTGGAAATGACAGTGTAACAGCGCTTTTTAAGCTTTGTTTACACTGTTCGAAAGCTTCTATCGACTCGCCGTTCCATACAATAACACTCTTGTCTTTCTTTTTGGCATTGTGTAGGTAAACATTCAATTTAGCGTGTATTTCAGCAGCTTTTGGCAGGTGTCGTCTGTAGAAATTAACCATGCCTAAGAACCGACGTAGTTCTTCTACAGTGTTTGGTCTTGGAAATTCGGCAATGGCCTTGACTTGTTCATCCGTTGGCCTCAGACCATCAGTTGACACATGATATCCCAGAAAGTTTAGCTCCGTTTTGCCAAATTCACATTTCGCCATATTTATCGTAATTCCATATTCGTCCAAACGTTTTAGCACTTCGCGTACATGCTTTTTATGGTCATTTAGAGACGAAGCTATTATAATATCATCTATATATATAAATACATAATCCATATTCTTCAAGACCTCGTCACTCAAAAATCTTTGAAATGTCTGCGCAGCATTCTTGAATCCGAAGCCTAATCTTAAAAATTCATATAATCCGAATGGTGTGGTGATCGCCGTCTTCGGTATATCATCCTTATTAATAGCAATATTATGATAGGCTCTCTGCAAATCAATTCGCGAAAATATAGCTTTACCATTTAACAAATATGTGCAATCTTGAATTCGCGGTATTGGATACCGATCCGGTTTCGTAATATAATTTAATTGACGATAATCGCCACATGCCCTTATGTCTCCATTTTTCTTCATGACAATATGTAATGGACTTGCCCAATTGCTATTTGAGGGTCTACATATACCCATTTTCTGCATTCTTTGGAATTCTGCCTTTGCTTTGCTATACTTGTCCGGGGGTAGAGGCCGCGGGCGCGCGTACAGAGCTGGGCCCGTAGTCTCTATATAATGGACTACAGAATGACATGGAGTATTTTTAAAACACATTGGCTTAGTCACATTCGGAAACTCTGCTAAAATCTCACTATATGAATTTTTATAGTCAATCGTTCGCAATGTAGGTTGTTCTTGCACTGATACCGATGCAATCGCCTGTAAGTTAGTCACGGAGTCGACAAGTTTTCGCCTGTTTAGGTCCACTAACAACCTATAATGGGCCAAAAAATCAGCACCAAGGATAGGTTGCTTGACATCGGCCAACACGAATGTCCACTGAAACGGTCTACGTAAATTAAAGTCTAAGTTCAACGTTTTTACGCCAAATGTCTTAATTTCAGTGCCGTTCGCTGCATAAAGTTTATATTCTTCACACTTACTATTAAAAAGACGAGTTTTTTTTACTGGAAGCACTGAAATATTGGCACCCGTATCCACTAAAAATGTCAATCTACTCTTCCTGTCTGTGACACTAAGGCGGTGAACCGGCGTGATGGTACAAATCTCCGCCTGCGATTGTACCTCAATTAGTTTTCCTGTTTTTCAGGCTTCTTCCATGAACACGGCTCTATACATTTTGTTGCTCTTTGTCGGTATCTAAAATGATAATAACATAGCCAGTCCGGGCTGCTCGGTGAGCGACGCTTCGTATTACGCCCGCGCGACCTTGGTCTTGACCGGGAGCGATAATTATTCAAATGTCTCGTATCACATCTCCGATTCGCTAATTCCTGTACTTTTAAGCTAAGCTTTGCCAGCTCTGCCAGGATAAACGAATTATCACTGCTAGTACTAGGCATCGTATGTACTTCCGAAATTTGTAAGGGCCGTGTCGTTTCCATTACCTTATCCGCGATAGCCGCCAAATTCTCTAGATCTTTAACTTCCGTAACAGCTAATACGCCACGCACTTCTGAAGGCAAATGACCTTGCCACATGATTCGAAGCGTTTCATCCGGTATTTTCTCGCGCGCCAGGTCTCGCATTCGCCTTAGGAGTTGAGAAGGCTTCTGATCACCCAACTCCATCTCACTTAATAGTTTTTGAAATTGCCTCATCTCGGACTCTTCGTACACTTTGAATAGGCGTTCCTTCAATGTGTCAAATTTCTTACTATCTGGGGGTTTAATCAGGATATCACTGACTTGCTGTACGACATCTTTGCCTAACTTGGTAATGACCATGTTGTACCTCGCTTCGTCGCTAAGTTTCTGTGGACCAAGGACAGCTTCACATTGGACGAACCAAAGCCTTGGTTGTTCTTTCCAAAACTCGGGAATCCTTGAAGACACCGAAACTACAGCAATTTTGGCTCCGTCCACTTGCGCTGATGATAGTAGCAGGCTGTCTTGCATTGACATCTTGAAATATTTCCTTTAGCAGGTTAAATTATTTCGTCCGAACGTTGCACTCTTACGTCCGCGCGTGTTCGATCGGGTCACCACTGTGCCTTATTTTGTGTTACCTAATAAGGTGTCGCGAGTATTGTATCAAATAAAAGATATCTTTAAGACACGTTCATTTATTATACGTTCAGTACAATACTGGTTCTTACATACTACGTTATTAGCTTATATACCTAATGTCGGCACAACATAACAAAAATCGCATAGGGATTTAAAAAATGCGACCTATTATCAGACCTAGTAAATATACAAAAAACATTCTTGTTTTCATGTGTATAAAGGCAACATAAATAAAACATGCTATTGTCATCTGAAAGCATAGGTAATTTATTAAACAGTGGCAAGATACATTTTTAAATACAAAATTGTTTTTATACTTCGTCTGCTTGGCTTAAAAACGTGTCCAGTCAAATCAAGTGCACACGAACATGTCGACACCTCCTACGACACCTACGTATAACATCGTAACTGACAAAATGAAGAAACTGATATTTTTAGATTTTCATTTACCTTGTTACTTGGACTATTGTTTGATCTTATAAAAACAATATTATTTACAATAGAACCAAAAATATGAAGGCTGCATATTATCGTATCTTCATCTTTAGCGTAGTAATATATCGTATAGCGCAACTACGATACAGTATGCAGGGTGCGGGATACCTGTGAGCCGCGTGAGCCAATTGTAAGTGTAAGTATCGATAGAATACGTGGGAGAAGAGATGTTCGTGGTTGCATTAAAAGAAACGGTTTGATTCATATTATTTAATGGACATATAAGATAGCATAGCTATCATCGATCGTATATATCGATCGTCTATATCGATTGTCTTATAAATAATTGCTGCAGTAATTGAACCGTTTCAACAAAATGATTCGTTTGATCTGCAAAACCAAACGTTAATAATTCAAAATTTTATAATGAAATGTTTACTATTTTTTTTTGTGGTCGTTGTACGAAGGTGCAAGGTAAGTGGAATGTCTCAAAATATTAATTACAAATAAACAAAATAATTCTCTGAAATAAAATAATACCCACCGTAAAATCTCGTAAGTAGGACTTACTATATTATTATACATTGGTTTTAGATACTTTTCAACTATCGTAACTAAAGACTTACAATATTTTACTAGTGTCAAAATTTAAATGAGTTTTGTGTATTTGGACTTTCGATTATTTACGTCGGATTTTGTTAGTATTTTTATATCCTGCGTTATACTTAAGATATTTTACATCGAAACAAAACATAACTTACTATAGTATTCGCTTGAAAAAACCTCAATAAAATAATTAATTTTGTTTTTTGTTTTACAAAATCACCGACCCCTTTAACGCAGATATTGATAAGATATAGGGAATGGTGGACATTTTAACTGATTCCAAAGGAACACGCCATAGTATTAGCTCCCTCCCCTCAAAGTAAGTAACAGTGTATTCGAATAATAATGGCACATGTCTAACATTGATACCCTAAGTTTAAAGGTTCAAGCCAATTTGAAACATAATTTAAAATTTAACTTAATTTAAA
Organism: Euclidia mi; assembly: GCA_944739405.2. NCBI lineage: Eukaryota > Metazoa > Arthropoda > Insecta > Lepidoptera > Erebidae > Euclidia > Euclidia mi. The sequence continues at coordinate 94,455,558 of OX123184.2, forward strand.
GTATAAGTAGTAAAAAATCTTTACCAATTATACAAAATAATGTCAATGTTTCTGTTTTTTTTCTCTATCTCTCTTTTTTATCTATGTATAGATCCCTCTGTACAGCTAAATAACTCAAACGTCATGTTGTGGAAGGTACTAACCCAAGGGAAAGTTACAATTATGACAATATCACGCGTACTAAACCGCAGATAAGGGCTATAATTATACTTTTTTTCTTTTTTTTGGACCCCAGTGAAGATTCTCTTGTAACTGCTGAGAATATAACACGCCATTCATTCATGGCACAATAAATCAGTCTTGATTATGAAAACCACTTTTGTCCTTGGCTTCTTGAAAAAATTATTTTGTCACTACAGCCCTCTCAACTTTCACTGATTTAGTTAATACTCAGCCAGCGACCACACCTTATTCTTCTTTATCTGAAGCGATACCACAGACTTCCAGGAAAAGGAACACTAAACCCAGGAAAGACAAGAGAAATATTGGACATCGACATGCTGTCGAATGGAAAGACAACATACGGAAAATGCTAAGAAACTTAGGCGATGAGTTTATGAGTAACGATGGTGTTGTAAGGCATTGTAGCATACTAAATAGTTTCTTGAAACTTAGTAATGGATTTTCAATAGGTTTGGGTACTTAGAGAACCTCGAAAAGCATAATGTAATGTGTGTAAGATATGTATGCAATCATATAAAATGTTTTTAACTAGTAGAATCTCTTTCGACTCGCCAAATAAACCTGAAAATCCTTATATCATCCTCTTAGCGTTATCCCAGTTAGAACACAGTGTCAGCTTTGTAGTGTAATGGAATTTGACTGAATATAAGCTTTTACACAGCACAGCGACTGCCTGTCTAACCTTCCCGCAACCCAAATGAATAGCTTTATTAAATGGTTTAGACTAGTGTCAGTTTATGCATAGGTACTGAGTCCCTAAAACGACTGTCAAAGATTTTCATAACAACCGCAACTGACGGCTTAATGTGCTCGCCAAGGCACGGGGCAAATGTTAATTTTCAATTCAATACGCACATAACTCTGAAAACTCATTGGTGCGTACCGTGAATTCGAACCCGATACCCTCTGCATGGCAGTCAGTTGGCATCTTCACTCGCTGTCTTTTCCTAGCTAGGCTATCGCTTTATGTCATCTAAGCGTCTACTAAAAGACAACGTATACCTGATAATGTTGCGCTCTGTGCAAGTAGGTAGCCTACATATACCTTTTTTTCCGACGTGGAAAATCCCTTCGGATCTCCGGCTCTTGGGGGGAAATGCGAGCCGGAGTATGTGGTGTTACCACTAAAAAACACCTCGACTGCCAACCAAAGATGCCCTACGGGAAGAAGACAGGGTGCAGAAGCCTACATATACCTAAGGCGAAAAAAATAATGATTTGATGAACATGTGTAAATCTTAAATATAATCTTATGAGCGTCGTTATTGAAAACAAGGAAAGGTAACTGGAAGGATATCTTTGCACCGACTGCACTTATATTAACGGGTGCCAGTAGCAATGAATTTATATCGAAATGTGACACTATTCCAGAAAAATTAACCAAAGATGACATTGTAATAATTTGTATTGGTAGTAATGATAACAACATACAAAAATGACATTTTAACTTAAGTATAATTATAAATAAATTACATAAAGCACATGTTTATATAGCCCCAATATTCTATAGCCGTTATTTGAATGAGTACATGTTAAATAAATCTCTGAAGGTGTGGACTAGCCATGTAGAAAATTGTACTGTAATTGATCATAACTATTATTGTGAAAATCGTTATGGGTATGTCAATCATTTATGTAACAAAATAAATACCCACATTAACTTTAAGCTTTATCAGCTAGAATACTTGTTACCAGCAAACATAAAATTGCACATTAATAAAACTAAGGCACACAGTGTAGTAAATGAAAATGCAACAATGCAACATAAATGCGTAATAAAAAAAGGGACAATACCGTACTACTTTCAAATTAGTAACAAATATAACAATAAACAAAATACAATTACTAATAATCCCTGCAATAACCAGACTTAAATGTTATTGAATTCAACAACACAGACAGATAATGAATGTAATTTTTTTCGCACCTAGGCAAATACACACTCTGACATTATTCCACCAAAACATTCATGGCTTAATCTGTAAAAAGGAACTATTAGAAATAACTTTAAAGGAAATTAGGAATAAATGTGTACCTGACATACTGTGCTTCTCTGAAACCTTTGTCAAATTAGGCACCGAAAATCTATAAATATTGTAAACTACGAACTTGCATCCTTTTATAGTAGGCAGAATAAAAGAGGTGGTACATGCATATTGGTAAAGAAGGGCATTGCTTATAAAAAATTAACCTACATACATACATACATACATATCGTCACGCCTTTTATCCCCGAAGGGGTAGGCAGAGGTGTATTTCTACACCCACTTTTCGCCAGATATTCTTTAGTCCCACGTAATAAGGGGCGAGCCTATTGCCGTACCGGGCACATTTCCAGACTCCGTGCTGCTACTGAGAATTTCGTGACAGAAAAACCCAATAACACTGCCCGGCCCAGGAATCGAACCCGGGACCTCCCGATCCCACGCGCACATCTATGCTGCGAGACCAACGAGGCAGTCGTATAGGGTTTGATGTCGAGTTTTCCGTCTCTACGCAAAGATGGTATTTGCATCGTGTTATCCCTTAGTCGCCTCTTACGACACCCACGGGAAGATAGGGGGTGGTGACACTTGTATTCTATGCCGTCAACCACACGGCAAAAAAAAAATTGACCTGTTTTGATGAATTTACATCAATTCATCATTTTGAACTCTGTGCTATCAAACTATTAAAAAACAATATTATCCCTTAGCCACCTGACGTGATTTTCAGTTACACTACCACCTGACGTCGGTCATAGAGACCGCTTGCGTATTTACTATGTTTAATTATTTTTTATTTTTATATTATTTTAAATGAAAGTCAAATATATATTTTTATTATATTTTTTATTAGTTTTAAGTTTTTAAACAATGAGAAGTCTTTATTTACTTATATTAAATCAACACATAAAATAAACATATGAAATTTTAGAAAAAAGAAGGAACTTTGGATATATGAGATCTGAATAGGAATTTTAATTACTACATATTATAATAAACCTATTTACTATCAGTCGAACATATTATCTTAAGTTTAAAATTGTTTTTGGCTTAATCAAGGCACAATTGTTATAAAATCACAAAATATAAAGTTTTACAAGTTGCGGCGACAATCAAGGCACATTTTTTGGCTACATTCAATGCAAATTGGATTTTTACATACGAAACATCTTCATTTGGAAGTTCTGGTACACTGAGATGGTTCTCAGAGTCTGAATCAGAATCCTCTAGCCATCGTAATATATTTGCTTCAGCCATTATGAGCCTACAATAAAATAAATACTATGTTGTAAAAATAACATAACAACCTGACGTCGGTCACTCAGACCGCACACAAAATATAATTACCTATAATTCACAACTGCGCGCACGTCTGGAGCTGCCGAGCGCATGGCGCGTACTGACGGGTGAGGGGAAAAAGTACAAGGACGCACGGTTGCACCGCGCGCATAGCAACAGATTTATTTTGAAAATAAAATCGCACGAGTCTCTGAGACCGACGTCAGGTGGTTAAGGGTTATAATAATTTGCATTTACAGAATACTTTCAAAAAAGAGTACACATCAAAATTATTTTCTTGACAAATTAGATTTAATGCTTTATAAATACTTGACTAAACATTCTAAAAATAAAATAATTATTACTGGTGACTTAAATATAAACATGCTTGACCAAAAAAATCAAAATACTATTAAGTTGACGGGTATAATTCAAAAATATAATTTAATTTCACATATAATTAATGCAACTAGGGGTAAATCTTGTCTGGATTTGATTTTAAGCAATATTACCAATGCCTCAGGTTCAGTCCTAGAATTATGGTTATCCGATCATAACACTGCTCAAATCCTTACATGTCCTGTGGAGCACAAAGAAAAAAATCCAGACTATCTTTATATCTTTAAGAGGTGCTATAGTACTGAAAATACAATGAAGTTTAAACAATATCTGACAAGCTTACAATACTTGCACCTCTATAGACAAACTGATTTAAATACAACATTTAACGAATTTTATGATTTCTTTTGTTTGCTTTACTACCTTTGCTTTCCTATATATAATTTTGATTAATCCTATTAATAAAGTAAGAATAAATCTAAGGGAAAGAATCACTTGGTTATCAAAAGGTCTAAAGTTAAGCAGCAAAAATAAAAGAAAATTGAGATATAAATACTACTCAACTCGCTCAAAAATAGATAAGGAGAACTATTTGAATTATAATAAATTACTAAAAAGATGTATTAATTGTGCTAAAAAAAATTGCAATCAAAATTATATAATAAATAGTAAAAATATTTGCAAAGCAACCTGGAAGGTTATCAAAACTGAAACTGACTCTTCTCAGAACCATTATTATATAACAAATATACTAAATGAACAAAACATAGAAACTACAGATCCCCTAGAAATAGCAACTTGTTTTAATAAACACTTTATTTCATCTACTTATCAAATTAATAACACACTTCCTAACACACACTTAAAAAAAGGGCAGCCACATTTTATTTTCATATCACCAATAGATGAAACTTATATAACAAAAACCATAATGTCTCTTGCAAATACTACTTCTGAAGGGTATGATTCTGTATGTACCAAGATATTAAAAGCGTGTAGTCAAGAACTCAGCCCAATACTTACTTTTCTAGTTAATTTGTCACTAGAAACAGGCTGCTTTCCGGAAAAGCTTAAACTATCGTTGGTCAGACCTTTGTATAAAAAAGGTAATAGGAGTAACATGTGCAATTATAGACCAATCACATTACTGCCAGTTATCTCCAAAATATTTGAAAAGGTTATGCATGATAAAGTAACATCCTTTTTTAATAAACATGATATTATAAAAAATAATCAATATGGGTTTCAAAAAAGTAAATCTACAACAGGTGCGACCTTTGCTTTAGTAAGCGACATACTACAAAACCTTAACGATAAAAAATACACAACAGTTGCTTTCCTAGACATGTCTATAGCGTTTGACTTTGTTTCTCATAGTCTACTGTTAAAAAAACTAGAAAACAACGGTATTCGAGGACAAGCCCTAAATTGGCTGCAAACTTATCTAGGAAATAGACGCCAATGCGTAGAAATCACCCAACCCAACAAAAAAGGAACCGTTCAATCATATAGGTCTGATTGTGAAAATAATAAATTTGGAGTCCCACAAGGGAGCGTGCTTGGTCCTCTTTTGTTTTTGATATATATCAATGATTTACCTGACATTACGCATCATAAAACAATATTATTTGCAGATGACATTTCAATTATAATAACTACTAATAAAGACATGACAATTGCACAGCATGAAACTAACATTAATGATACACTGACATTAGTTATAAATTGGTTGAACAATAATAATTTACAAATTAACATCTCAAAAACAAATTTAATTAATTTCAATAATTTTAAACACAATTCTCTTAATCTTAATTACAATGGACATATACTATTAAATAATGATAAAGTGACATTTCTTGGTATAATTATTAATAATAAACTTAACTGGAAAGAACATATTGAAAAAACTTGCAGTAAATTAAATGGATTCTCATTTGCGCTGTACAAACTTGCAAAGGTTGCAAGTAAACATGCAGCATGTATGGCCTATTTTGCATATATTGAATCTGTGCTACGGTTTGTTTTGTTTTTCGTGTGAGTGTGTGGCCAACTCTAGTGTCGGAGTTTTCAGACCGCCCGAAGGCCTCCGACGTGGCCTAACGACTCTTATCCTAAGACAAGAACCGGGACCGATATGGGGAAATGGTACAGATATAAATAAGGTCTTTATTGCCCAAAAGAGGTGTATAAGGGCTATCTGTGACATTGCGCCGGACGTTTCCTGTCGTCCTTATTTTGACAACCTAGGTATACTGCCTTTGCCTTGTATATATATTTTGGAAGTCGGAAAATTCGTCAAACAAAATCAGAATTTATTTAGTCTTGCTAAGAATGTAACCAAGAGAAGTAATATACGTAACCCAGACAGATTGGTTCTTAACATGATACCAAAAAGTTCACGCTTTAAAAATAATTGTTATGCTATGTGTATAAAAATATATAACAAAATTTCAATGTACATAAAAGAGCAAAACTTATCAAAATTCACAAGGGATTTGAGAAATTGGCTACGACAACAAATGTTTTATTCCGTTAAAGAGTTTCTGGATTGGAAATAGTACTGGTATAGATGCAACATTATAACCCTATTGCTTAAACGTATCTCATTTACTAATTTGACCACATTATAACTAGAAAAGAAAAATATATATTTGCATGCTATGAACTAAGTATGGCTAAATGGGCTTGTTCTTAATATTATATTATTATTTGAATGCAAACATCTTATGTAACCCTATTTACAGTGAATAAATGATTTGAATTTGAATTTGAATTTAAATTATACTCAGTTCTGACCATGATTTTTTTAACGTCTACCAGAAGCTGATACCCATAGTATTCCAAACAAAAAATCCAAAAAAATTCAGACAAACTTTCAATAACATTTATTCCTAGTAGTGATAGCTCTTTATATGAATGAAACAAGAAAATAAATTCTATGATAATAAAGATCACCTTACGATAATAAGGATTGCTAGATGGCGCTTACCAAGTAAACATCTCGATATATCTCTTAGAAGAATTATTGTGATTAAAAATAGTTAAAGTAATTTATATCTAACTACTTTTAGACCAAACGTCAACTAATACCTACGTGACAAGTGCAAGTGTTATCTATAATTATTACACAACCAAAGTCGTAAAAATCAAAAAATAAAATAAAAGTGAATAACTGTCAAACAATAAAAATTAAACAATAACAAACTGTGACTATCATCCTACAACAGTGCTTAATTATTACGCCAACACTTTTAAATACATGTTTTGTGGGACTACAATGACAAAACAGTGAGTAGAAATGCCCCAAATGTGATTTTTGCAAAATTGATAAACGTAAAAATTTTCGAATTACGCAAACTCATCCCACGTTTAAATGAGTTAATTTATATCAACGCCATCTGTCATCTCGCAAGGAAGTAAATCTGCCCCGACATCTATCAACGAGTAGCTAAACTATCTCATTAAATCAATTGACGAAGCTACTACTATTGATCAAGAGAGGGAACTATAATAACACAACACAAAACAACAAGAATGAATCAAAACGTTACATTAAGACGCCAAAAAATAACCAAAATTAGATCCTGCGAATCTCTTAGAAGCAGTTCTTCAGAAACGAGCGACGCTGAGGATCTGTTAGGTAATAGTCTCGACATGACTAATCAAATGTCTTACGTTAACATCATAACATAATTGAAAACAGAGAACGATGGTTACAAAATCAACCTTGAAAGCACACAAAATGAGCTTGATAACCTGCTCTTAGAAAATAGTGATTTAAAAAATCATATCAAGCAGTTGAACCAAGAAATTCACACTCTGAAACACTTATGCCAAAGTCCAGTAACATCTTTACGAAGAACCACAACAAAACGAAGAATTAGCAACAGACGCCGTTTAACACTTGATTTAAGTCCCGTCGCCGTCGCAGAATCAGAAGAAACAAGTATTGATTTCCCTGTCCTTAAAGACATCCCACTGGCACAAAATCAAGAAATTAACTCACCATCTCACAAGCTAGATGGCGACACTTGTCTTCCAGAGCAGTCCTATGTTGATGCATCTTTAGACTTAAATGACGAAATAAAAATATCCTCAATCAATACAAAGGCAAAAATATTCACATTTGGAGACCAGCAAGTTAAAGGTTTAGCATCTAATATTATAAAAGCAAGGTCAAATCGATGGAATGACAAATACAGTATTATATCCTTTATTAAACCAAATGCGACTAGCACTCAAATCCTAAGTAGCTGTTCAGATGCTTTTATAAATGGTCTTACCTCAAATGACATAATTCTATTAGCCTTAGGGTCAAATGATAAGTACCCCTACACATTGATATCTGAAATTGGTAATGTTTTGTATAAACTACGTCATAATTGTGTGTATATTACTAATGTACAGAATAACCCTTACCTAAATGAAAATATGATAAACAATAACATAGAATTGACTGCAAGGACTATACAAATTGTAAATACCTAAAAATACCACAGATTATATAATATTATCCTCATACTATTGAATGTCGTAGAACCTATCTTAACAACCTATGTTTTAAATTGAATACAACAATTGATCGTTATTGCTACGAAAGTAAAATGATAAATAAAATTAAAAATAATATTTTAAAATCTAACTATGTATCTGCCAAACAAAACAAAACACCAATAATACGCAATAAAACGGTACAAACTAAAATAACTTCATATTTTAACGTTAAGCGCTGCCAGGACCTAATGTCATCCTGTAACACAGATAAAATGCTTTTTCGTGAATGAAAATAACAACTACAAGTCTATTACTCTGGTCCACCAAAACATTGCCGGATTATTAAATAAACAGGATCTGCTATATGCTGCTATTACAGGCCTTAACATAGACATTGGTGGTATTGATATCATATGTTTAACTGAAACATTTTTCAAGCGAGGTTCAGAATGTAACTTGAAGTTAAACAACTATAGATTGGTCTCTTTCTTCTCGAGAACTAACCAGCGAAGGGGCGGCGCATGTATTTTACTCAAAAATAATTTAGAATATAAAGACGTTGCCAATCAAATTCCCTCCATGCCTTGTCATTTTGAATGTTGTGCCATTGAAATCATAAAATTCAATCTTGTTGTTGTATGCATTTTATGGACTCCCACACCAAAAGCAGAAATATACCTTCATAAACTTGAACTTCTTATTAACACTCTCTGTAGGTGTGGAAACAAAAATATTATAATGTGTGGAGACTGGAATATTAATATGAAAAAATCAAATAAACAGTCATAGGAACTAAGCTCTATACTGCACAACAATAATTTAAAAAATCACATTATCTTACCGACAAGGAAAAACGCTTGTTTGGATCTCATAGTAAGCAATATACAAGAACCTAAGTCTAATCTTCATTATCTAGTTCTTTCAGAAAATCCCATGAAACAGCGCAATCGATAACAGTTAAATTGGAAACTCGCCACAAAACAAAGAATACGCCCCCAATTTCTTGGTTTAAATATGTCAGAGACTTAAGTACTGAAAACATAAATAAGTACAACCAGTATCTATCTTGTTTGTCGTTTGCTGAGATTTTTGAATGCCAAAATACTGAACAAGTATTCAATAGCTTTCATGACACTATTACCCTTATGTATAATCTTTGCTTTCCAATAAAAAAAATTAACATACATACATACATAGACTCACGCCTGTTTCCCGGAGGGGTAGGCAGAGACTACGGAACGCCATTTGCAACGATCCTGACATACCTCACTTGCTTCACTCACTCCCATCAAGTTTCTCATGCATGCTCTTCTGTTAAGGGTACTTCTGACTTGTCCTTTTTTCAGGATGTCTCCAATCTGGTCAGAGAACGTCCGCCTAGGTTTTCCCCTTTGTCCTGTTCCATTCACACTTGCCTTATATATCCTCTTTGTCAGTCTATCGTCATCCATCCTCTCCATGTGCCCAAACCATCTTAACATGCCTTTCTCAATGCTTGTCACTACATCTTCTTTTACCCCACACCACTCTCGTATCACACAATTCTTTACTCTGTCGGTCAAAGACACACCACACATACTTCTCAGTGCTCTCATTTCTACAGCATTTATTTTACTTTCAAATCTCTTCTGCCATACCCAACTTTCACTACCATACATAAGGGTAGGCACTAACACGCCTCTATGTACAGCCAAACGTGCCTTTTTGGACACGTTTTGACTGCTCATAAACGCTTTCAGAGCTCCATTCACACTATTACCTGCATTAACTCTCCTTTCAATATCTTCTTCATTCTTGCCATCTCTTGTAAACAACGTACCTAAGTAAACAAACTCATTCACTTGTTCCACTCGCTGTCCATCGATCAAAACATAACAAGCCGTAACGCATTCCTCCTTTTCAAAAACCATAACTTTCGTTTTACTTACATTCACTTTCATTCCTTTCTTCTCTAACGCACCATGCATGATTGCTACCATCTCCTGCAACTCCTCCGCTGAAGATGCAAGTATTACCTGATCATCAGCATAAAGGTGGCATTTGACGAGTAACCCATTCATCCTTAATCCGCAGTCACTATGTTTTAAATCTTGCAAACAACTGTCCATGAAGAGGTTAAACAGCCACGGCGACGCTACACATCCCTGTCTAACACCTTTCTCGATGGTAAACCAGTCAGTGTATGCCCCGTTTATCCTCACACAAGCTCTAGAATCCTCATAAAGGGATTTCAGAGCTCGAATGAGGCTGCTGTCCACCCCATTCATTGACAGCACCGACCACATTTCATTCCTCACCACTTTATCGTAAGCCTTTTCCAAATCCACGAATGCGCAATAGACCTTTTGACCTTTGGCCATAAACTTTTCGGCTATGCTTCGCAAGGAAAAAACGTGATCCGTGCATCCCATACCCTTTCGGAATCCCGCTTGTACATCCCATATTTTCTTGTCGGTTACTTCCATAACTCTTTCAATGAGTACCTTTGCATACAATTTGCCAACAATGCTGAGAAGGCTAATGCCTCTATAGTTTTTGCAATCTTGTTGCGAGCCTTTTCCTTTATAAAGAGGCACAACTACAGCTGTGGCTCAGTCATTAGGTACTCGGCCGGTGGTCCAGCACAAGTTATATAACCGCTGCAACTGACCAACTATGATGCCCTGTCCAGCCTTCAGCATTTCGACTGTAATCCTATCATATCCTGCAGCCTTACCTACTTTCATACTTCCCAGTGCCTTCACGATCTCATCCATGCCAATAACGCTTTCATCATTGCTGTCGTTTCCATTCATTTCAGCTATCGGTGTCTCTATCGCCGACCTTTCAAATAAACTTACAAAATACTCTTAAATGTACAAATAAACCAATTAAAAACAAATGGTTAACCAAGGGAATAAAACGATGCTGTATTAAGAAACGGATGTTATATCTAACGTATCAACAAAATAAAACAAACAAAAAATATAATAAAAAAACAATGTATCACCTATATACAAAAATATTAAAAAAGTGTATACTTGCCTCGCAAAGAATAGACAGTCAACGCTACATTGCCAATTCGAAAAATGTATGCAGTTCTGCTTGGAAACTCATAAAAAATACTACAAATAATACAAGTAACAACACTAAGATTACCTCTATAATAGTTGATAACATTCGACACGAAGACACAAAACAAATATGTGAATTATTTAACGAATTTCATATATCCATTACCAACGTAAAAAAGGACAATTCTAACCGACATCACTCCATTCCAATGAATTCTAAAAGTATTTTTTTAACTACAGTAAATGATTTTGACATCCATAATATTATTAAATCTCTAAATAATACACACTTGACAGGTTTCGATGACTTAATACTAAGGTATTAAAGAAATGTGCCACAACTATTCTGACCCCACTTACATATATAATTAATTTGTCAATAACAGAGGGGAAATTCCCAACACGATTAAAACAATCAATTGTAAAACCCATACATAAAAAAGGAGCAAAGACTGATATGCAAAATTATAGACCGATAACTCTTATCCCAATTATAGCAAAGGTGTTCGAAAAAGTTATGCATAATAAGCTAGAAAATTTTGTATCGGCATGTAACATCCTAAAAAGTGAACAATATGGCTTTAAAAACAAAGTTCTACGACTTTAGCATGCTTCTCATTGTTTAAACAAATTACCCAAGCCGTAAACAATAAGGAAATGTTAGCCTGTATATTTCTAGATATGACCAGGGCCTTTGATTTCGTGTACCATGATACACTAATGTCAAAATTATACAACTATGGCTTACGTGGCAATGCATACGACTGGATCAAAAGTTATTTAGAAAACTGAATCCAATGTGTGGAAATAGAAAGTATAACACAAAATCAACAAAAACGGTACCGTTCTTCATATATACATAATAAATACGGTGTACCGCAAGGTAGTTTGCTATCTCCTTTTCTCTTTCTTCTCTATATTAATGACCTTCCCGATGCAATTAGTTAAAAATGTATCCTTTTTGCGGATGACACAACACTTATGATTAATAGCAGTGACATAAAATCTCTAGAATGTGAAGTTAGTAGCGCTCTCGATAAAACTATAAAGTGGTTAAACCAAAACAATCTTAAAATTAACATTTCCAAAACAAATATAATACAATTCCAAACGTACAAAGCAAATACACCAAATATAGAAGTGCACCATAATAACCAACAGATAAATAATATTAACGATTGTGTATTTTTAGGTATAACGTTTGACAAATATTGCACTTAGAAACCGCACATTCAAAAAGTTCTTGACAAGGTTGATCGCTTTATATTTGTTTTGAAAAGGGTGAGAGAAATAGTCAATGTAAAGACTGCAATTATGACCTCCCATGCCTATGTATCTTCTATACTTACTACTGCTAAGTAAATAGACTATTCGTAGCGCAAAGGAAATGCATTAGAACAATTTTCAATTGCGACTATTTAGACAGTTGTAAGCCGTTATTTAAAAAACATAAAATAATACCGTTACCGTGTCTATACATATTAGAAACCTGTCTCTTTGTCAAAAACAATCCGGAACTGTATGAGAAACTAGGAGATAACAAAGGTAGTCGGACGAGGCATAAAAAACGATTTAAAGTACCTCAAATTAAACTAGAACTATATAAAAGAAATTCATATTGTATGTCGGTGAAACTGTATAATCACCTCCCAGTAAATATGACAGACTTGCCAACAAGACGGTTGTTGTTGGAGAAAGTTTACTATGACATTAATGAATACTTAAATGATAAATTTAATTAAAATACACAATACTGACATAATTATTTAATCTTAAGTTATTGAAATTATGACATTTTTTTTATATAGAAAATAATTTTGTCATTATTATTATTATTACTGCCGTGTGGTTGACGGCATAGAATACAAGTGTCACCACCCCCTATCTTCCCGTGGGTGTCGTAAGAGGCGACTAAGGGATAACACGATGCAAATACCATCTTTGCCCCAACTCGACATCAAACCCTATACGACTGCCTCGTTGGTCTCGCGGCATAAATGTGCGCGTGAGATCGGGAGGTCCCGGGTTCGATTCCTGGGTCGGGAAGTGTTATTGGGTTTTTCTGTCACGAAATTCTCAGTAGCAGCACGAAGTCTAGAAATGTGCCCGGTACGGCAATAGGCTCGCCCCCTATTACGTGGGACTAAAGTATATCTGGCGAAAAGTGGGTGTAGAAATACACCTCTGCCTACCCCTTCGGGGATAAAAGGCGTGACGATATGTATGTATGTATGTATGTATTATTATTATTTTTATTATTATTATTTTTTTAATATTTTATATAAAATCGAATTGTAGGTAGACATTAACATTATGACATTTTTTAATTGTATTTATATATGTCTGCAGATTAATTAAGTCTATTGTAATATTCAAATTTTACACGCCTGAAATGGCAGAATATGCTGTACTATTTTACTTTTAAACACCATTTGTACCACCATATTCTTAAAAATAAAAAAATATTCTATTCTATTCTATTCTATCTCATATCATGTTCCTAAAACCACTGTAATAATGAATGGCAATGCCATTGGTTACTTTTTTGAGTTCTTTTTGTGAAAGGAATATTTATTTGGACTGATTTGATTATGAAATACATTTATTTAATGCAATGGAAGATATTTTATTTCATGTATTCCCTTTAATATTATGATAATTGTAACTTACTACACATTTTTATATTATTAGTTCTGATGTAAGTTATTTTATATACAACATACATTACTTCATTCTAGATAAATGTCAACGTAAAAGATAGTAAGTACCACATACAATTAAATACAGCTGATATTTTCAAAGTAGAAAATCGTATGTGACTTTTTAGGAATTCTAGCAAAAATAACAAGAAATCTTACAAGAGGTCATAAACTAAGCCTAAAAATTTGTTAGTATGCCAATTTTGGTTCTTAAATTAGCCTATTTGACTTCACAAACATCAATGATCTGCTTCCGTACCTCTCAATAGCGATACTGTAAAGTTGATAAAATGCAGTTACGATATTGTACGTAGGAGGTGTCGATATATATGATTGGTAAGTTAATATGTATTTAATACATAAAGCTGCTGGTCTCAATCTCTCGATCATGTTGGAGCCGTTCGGTTGGCTTATAAACGCCGACACCAGAGATGGTCACAAAATCCCATAAAAGGAGGAGATTCAAGAAATATATATGTAATTAATAAACGTTCTCTGCTTACAAATCTCAATAAGTTTTATGTCGAGTTCAATATATAAGTCGCTTAATTTCTTACATTGAGTAGTTCGAAAGCCAAACTCGCAGTTTAAATTGGGATTCGGTTCAATCGTTGAAGAATCTATTAAAGTTTGTTGGCCTAGAAAACATTCTTTAATTATATGTTGAATTGCTTCTAGTTGGTACATGTTTACACTCAAAATCTTGTTAAATTATACAAAGCATATCAAAACCATGACAGTCTGTCCAAATTTTAATGATGACAGGAACTGTACAACTTATTATGGTGTATTAAAATGTGTTTTCATAAAGGAAAATATTATGTAGCGTTCCCTTTCTAGAACCTTATTAAAGTAAGTAAACGTTACAGGTTACAGTAGTCACGCGATGACGGCGTGTGTAAATATATGAGACTTCACATTTTAATTGTCACCGATGGAAAACCGAGAGGCACTCTCGTTACATCTATGTTACCTGAACGGACACCTTGAGATATTTTTGTTTTGACATGGTGAAATTTTCAGCGATTGAGTGGATGGAGAATACATACCTAAGATAATGACAAAAATAATAAGTTTGTAGTTTACGTTTCAACCGACAAGGACTTTAAATAAGATAAGCCTGTATGGAATGTATGCAACTATCAAGTACATTACATATTGACATATAAGTTCATAAACTATTAAACTAATAATATGAGAATACATCTTAATATACTAAGACATTTTTAATTTTATTAGAATCTTCCTAAACGCGTTAAACCACTTGACACATATCCCTTCACCCATAAGCGTACAAATAGACTCCCACAGTATAAATTCCCATAATCCTAAATAATATTTTCAGCAAACGGCTTAATTGTACATTATCTATTATAATCACATGTGACACCATGAATTACTAACATACGAAACATACGATTCATAGAGGGGCACAATAAGATACATGTTTTCGTCACAAACAGAAAACAGAGGTTAGTAGGCACATGATTTAGAACAAATTGAAAAATATACCTTATTTTTATCAATCTAAAGTATAGTTTTGGATGATATAAAAGTAAAAAGGCTTAGTTTCATTTGAGGTTCATTTATCTTTCTGACTCAAGCGTCGCATTGTCAATAAAAACGGACGGATGAAAAAAAGGTTGGTTTTGTTGGCTCCTGTGATGTGTCGCTTGCGAGAGTGAATGAGGACGTTATGGTTGCTATGGCAACTGAGCTTTTTTAGTGGGTGTGGACTGGGGTATTTAGGCGCAGTTTTTTCGTTTTGCTGTTAAGACTAGTGGTTTTTTAAATTTTGTAGGTATAAATAAGTAGCGTATGGAAAGCCTAAGACGGCTAGTTAATTTGTTAATAATGATTACATGGAGTTGGCGATATTGGCGATGCTAAGATTCTAACTAGCGACTCCAGCCTCGAAAGGAGAATTACCAAATTTGTATGGAAGATGGGCTAAGTTTGTTTCTCGATGATTTGAACAGTAAAATATAGTAAATCTATATATTAAAAGAATTTGTGTTTTATAATACGAGTCGGCCAGCCCGTTCTACCCAACCGATTCACATGATTTTTTTTTAAATGAAAGCTCTCGCTGCATAAATTTGTCATCAAGAATTAGAAATTACCTAACTTGCACATTCACCAAGTTCTATGCAAAAACAGTTTTCTCCCATACATTTTTTACGTTTTCGTAGCCGTAGTCAATGACTTTCTGCTTCTATATATCTGGTTCTCATTGAGGTAGGTGTTTCGTTATAGGCCTATAATACGCGCTGAAAAGAGCTCTTTCATTTGATTGTATGCTCATTTAAATTGGGTAAGTTTGAAGGAAGATAGGTGTGGACATTGAACTTATTTTTCAATATTATCCTATAAATTTCTTAAGATTCCATTGCTTTCTCTCAACATGGACGGTTCTAAATTAAAAAAAATATTTTTATGGCATCTAATAAGTTCCTTGCGGTAACAGCCAGGAAAACCGTTGTGCCTCCTTAAGGTGACCTTGCCTTACTTTCATACGGGTGTGAGTGTGGTGGTGTGTAAAATTATACCCGATGTTGGTAAAATTATCACTATAGTGAATTATCGCTGATGGCGGGTAATATTCCCCGAACAGCACCGGCAGTTTTGGTAGAAATGGTAGTTTTAAAAAAATGCTAGATTAGTGCGAATAGTAGTTTTGGTACAAATAGTAGTTTTGATAGGAATAGTATTTTCGGTGGGAATAGTAGTGTTGGTAAAAATTGTATTTTTGGCATATATGGTAGTTTTGGCAGCAATGTTACTTACGATTGCTACCAAAGCTATCATTCCTACCAAAGCTAAACCCGCCGCATGATTCACAAAAAAAGACGTGAAGTGAAGCTCACGAAATGAAAAAAGTTATAATTATTGTTCATCATCAACAGCCTCTTGCAGTCCACTTCAGGACTTAAATCTCTCCTTATGAAGGTTTTGGCCTACTATACCACGCTGGCCAGACGGATTGGAATAGGGTTTCTTTTTTCGAGTTTTCCCTGTCTTAATTAGCAGTAATGAAACCTTTTTTTCTAAACAAATATATTAACGTTTTTTAAAAATGTCGAAATATAGTTCGTTTTTGTCTACTGACATAATGTATTACATACAGTATACTACCTACCGTGTGAGTAGATAAAGACGAATACCTAAGTATAACATACTTTAGAAGTTTTCCCTTAGACTGTTAGTTCAGGTTAGTTCGCATCAATAAGAAACACCGTCACACTTTATTTATTTATTTATTTGGAATAACTAACAGTTACACAATATACACCGCTATTTTTTAATTAGTACAAAAACTTTAAGGACAGATTAGCGAAGATATTATTATCATATATGTGACGTAAGAATTTCATAATATCAATAAAGAGCAAAGTTATTATCATTTGTTTATTGTAGAAAATCTCACTTAAATCATAGTCATATTTTACAATCCATTCACTAATTCATTGATAATATTCCATCCTGCTCATTCGCATTCTCTCTGTCGCACTTATGATGTAGGTAGCCATAGAAAATAAAATGAAGAAAAATAATAAATGTAGGTAGTTATTTTTTAATGTTGTTAATTCTACCCTCTCCTTCATACTTCATTCGGGCTTAGGACCGGTAAAATTTATTGTTTAACAAGTAATTAAATACGGAGGTATGTAATTAGAAAGCAAACAAATATCAAAATAAAAGAAGGTGTTCTGGACTAAAAGAAAAGAGTAATTTTGGCGTATTTATGAAGTTAGAATCATCTGCTATTTACAAATATTATTTTATCATCATCATGTCAGCCTAGAGACGTCCACTGCTGGATAAAGGCCTTCCTCAAGGTGTGTGGAGAACACAGACCGATTTTGAGCCGCCCGCATCAAATTATTATTTACTTAAGTACGTATTATTTACGAAACTTACAAGTATTTCCATTGTCCTTCGAAATGTCCACCACCGTTGTCAAAGCATCCAATATGCACTGTTTTAATTGTTTGACACTGACCCGGTCACTTTTGTACACTCACAATACGATATCCATGGGTACACAGCTGCATTCGCGATTTTTTCACTCAAAAAGTGCGCACGAAGCATAGCTACATACTCCCGTGATATGAACTGATATGATAGGCCATCGCGTTGGGCAAACGTAGACAAACAATTAACTTTTGCAACGAAATTAGATACGCTCACTTTAGCTAACAATTTAGTACTGTTTGTCGCATCATCGGGGCGTGGCGCAGGCGCAGAGGAGCGGGGTGGGGGGGCAATTTATCAATGGTTAATTTTACTATGATAGTACACGGGTCGGTCATAGTATTAGTATTGCATTTACCAATTATCACGAATTTTTGTGGACAGTTTTGAGACAGTTTTGGGACTTAGTGTTTTTATTTTTTAACTACATAAATATGATCAGTTAAAGATACTTAGTGCTGTGTTAAATTTTTTGTACTAATTAAAAAATAGCGGTGTATAATACAAATTTGGATAGCATTTACATTTAAGCAAATGTGCACTCACACTGTTATTCACAGATTACTTAATAGTGAACTATCAATTTAATTTAATTATTTTATTACATATTTCCAATTTAGTTTCAAAAACTTAATTATTTATACAATTCAAATTACTGATATAAATACAAATTTTATTCAACGAAGCTATTAATATTTAGGATTATACTATTACAAAATTTATGAGCAGGCAATGCAAGCAAATCGAAATCTGTAAAAAAAAAAAAATATATAGTTATGACACAAACGACGAAGAGGTGCGCGAACTCCAGCGTTAATGCGACAAGAGGTAACGGCAAAGACAGGATGTGCACGCACCTCCCGCCGAATGACAGTTCTTGGAACAACATAACACAATTTGTTGGTGAAGTCAGGGCAGTTATGTCTATGATTACAAACATCAAATAAGAACATCGCTTCCAGAAACAGACGTCTGGACTTAAGGCTGATGAGCCTTACTTATGAAGAGCTACTTAATACTTACAACCTGATGAGGTTGTAAGTATTAAGTAGCTCCTCATATGTGACGAATCTATGAAAACATATCGATGCCTTACGGCCAAAAGAGGCTAACCGCCACTTTACAAACTTTACAGGAGAGTAGTTTAAAGTTCAAAATAAGTGAAAAAAAATCATAAAAAAAAATCTGTAACTTCGAAAAGTTTCAAAATATAACCATATACTTTTTAATTAGGTCTCTACGAAATGACATTGTTAATTAAAACAAATCACACTCCTAACACTATTTACTGTCGCTTACCCTCAATGGTCCTAATTATACTAACAGGAAAAAACGTCGTAAATGAAAACAATTCAATTAATGAGTTCCAACCCAAATGATTTAACTGCACCATTTATTTTATTTCTGTTGAAGAAAAAGAGCATACCTGTGCTTTTTCAGTTCATCAAGTGGAGCCAATATGACATAACCGGCTATTGGTTAATGGCAGAAGAACAAGGAAATTGTCATAAGTTAATTATCTATAAAAAATACAATAAGCTCTTTTAACAACGCGAAAGAACATTGTGATTAATTCTTATAAAATTATACTTACATACATACATTAGACTTTTATAAGTTTTTAAACTGGCTAACAGACTAAGGTATGAATTAAAAACAGAGAAATAAGTGCTTAATCAGTCTTTATTTTATAAAATTAAACAAAACAATTGTTACTCATTGTAGGTATGACATTCGAGGTATGACCACCTAAGGACTACTTTAGGTATGACAATAATAGTAAACGTAAAATTTCGTAATTATGGACTTACTCTTAAGCATGACAAAAGAACAATTAACTTAAAATTGTGTACTTATGGACTACTCATAAGTATGATAAAAGAATAATAAACAGAAAACTTAAAAGCAATTTTTTTTAAATTGAAGATAAAAAATCAGTAAAAGCACTTTAATTACTAAAATGTATCTACCATCATCGTATAACATTTTCTTTCATTTATTTTTTGGAAATAATGTCTAAAGTCAGTCTTAAGATTATTTAGTTTACAACTAAACTATTTTAACAATCAGGCTTATTTTGCAATTAGGAACACAAGTTACTTATCAAAGATCTTTAAATAACCTTGACAATAGTAGTACCCTTATTAAAAATCGAATAAAAAATCAACAATTCGTAATAGCTACTTATAAATTCTTGGTACTATATATTCTCTAAAATCTTAAAATTGGTCAATATAGTTAACATTAATATCAAATAAAATAAACATTGTTCAGTCAATATCACTATATTCGAGATCTGAGACAGATTTATAACATGCTGATGGACTAAGTTTGGTCATTGACTGAACTTCAATACAATGGGATTCTGTATCTAATCCACCATCCTTGTATAACATCATCAATTGTTTTTTTGAAAATAATGTCTAATGTCAGTCTTAAGATTATTTATTTTACGACTAGTACTTTTTAACAATCAGGCTTATTATTTATCAGGAATACAAGTAACTTATCAAAAATCTTAAAACCCTAATTAAAAACTAATAAATAATCAACAATTCGAATTATAATTCGTAATAGCTACTTAATACCTACTATATTTCTCAAAACTGTTACATTGAAATAAAAGTATTTCAAAAATATAATAATCATTATTCAATCCCTATCACTATCTTCGAGATCTGATTCTGGAAGAGTATCTTTGACAGTATTATTACTTGTAAGACTGTGATATTCACTATGGAACATTTGTGGAATCACTTTATCTCGGCAAAGTTTGAGTAAATCGTCTAGTTTCGCTTTAGATATAGGTAATTGAGATTTATAACATGCTGAAGTACTAAGTTTGCTCTTTGATTGAACTTCAATAGAATAGGATTCTGCATTTTCGCTCATGGAGTTTTTAACAACAATTTCTGAGCACTTGCTCTTTTTAAAAGTTACAATGCGCATTTTACTAATTTTACCAATGAGATTGCCCTTAAAGTACTTGTCGCTTAATGAATCCCATTTGTAGAAGTCTTTGAAACAGATCTGATCTACTATGTAGGGTTCTGGATCTTGTCTCGCCGTTGTAAACACAGTATACCACTGCGAAGGTGCGTGAATAATAGTTTTTTTTAAATTTCTCTCTATTACAGCGTGAACGGAGTCTACTGGCATGTATGTGTGCCCAGTTAGCAAGAAGTTTATCTGGATTACTTCAATATTTTTGCATGTTTGCAAAGTCGTATGTAACATTGCCATTATTATCCGATTTCTATTTTGACCTGGACAACAATCACAATAAAGCAACAAATTCTTTACTGTACCACGTTCATCGACAATATTAATATATTTATTGAGTATTGTTGCAATTTCATTTGCTCCCCTTTTACCATTAGCTTCGTCCCAATAAAAGCAATATACCTTACGCGTGCCATTCTCGTAAATACACAAATTATATACAGCTAGTTTACGGCTGTAAAATAATAGCATGCTGTCCCCATAAGGGGTATTTAATACCTTTTGGAGATCGAAACTAGCACAAAGTGTGCTAGGGTCGTTTTTGTGTATATTTTGATGAGCTTTGAATCTATCATAGCTTTCTTTTTTTTCTCTGTCATGTTCTTTTCTTTCTTCTACAATTTCGGGGTTATCTTTATTATGTTCATACTTAAGGCATTTGATACATTTATCCTTTTTAGGGACATGAAAACCTATGTTAAATCGTTCATTGAATAAAGACCGAAAAATCCGCTCGCTTACAATATCAATTCCTTTCTCTATATAACTTTTTTTATATATTTTGTACAAATATGATAAGTTTTTTAATTCACTAGGTAGGTAAACACGACTAGAGTCCTTACGGCAATAATGGGAAGGAACAGCTGGAAGACTTTTTATAAAATTTATCACTGATGTTATTGTTGATTCTTTAGTTTTATTATGCGGTTCACTTTTACCACGGTTATCATCTTTAGATAATCCAAGTTCCGAGTTTAGTACAGTGTATTGAATGAATTTTTGACCTACATCCAAAGTTGCCGCTAAGAATTGAAGACAAACTGGTCGCTTTCCCTCACCTTCCGTTATTGAATACTTATAAGTGTAAGATCGTTTTTCAGAATCCTTAATTCTCTTCCTTTTTGTAACTGTTTTCTGCGTCATTGAAACAAGCCAATCTTTGCGTCGTGTCGTTGATAGACTCCAAAAATACTCAAATATACTTTTTCGTCTCTCATTCGTAACAGATTCACAACTATTGCCACATTTTTTACCCACACATGGATTGGGTTTCATTTCTTTAGCAGGTATTTCAGTCCCATCTTTTCTCGTGTATGCTTGACCGGATTGCTTCAGACTTCTTCGTTCTTTCTTTTTATTCTTCCGCTGCTGTTTAATTGCATTTTCTCCTACTATGTTAAGCTCTATTTGATGCACTGGGTCTCCCATGTTCTTTTTATTTTTGTTAGTCTTTCGAAATTTCTTGTTAGTATTTTTTATTCCCTCATCAGAATCAGACGAATCTGAAGTAGGTTCATAATTATCCGAATCAATACTATCTCCAAAAATAGCTGTAAAATCTTCCTCATCTGATATGTAATCAAAATATTGTTTCTTTTGTTTTGCATTGCGTTTTTTTTTAGAAACAGGAGGGTTACTATTAATATTTGGTTCGGAAATAAGTGGTAGATGGAATAAGGAATTACAGCTTGTAGAGGGCAAAGGTTCTGTCTCGACACAAGAAGTTACTTGTAACGGCATGATTTCTAATTCTGTTGTACATAATGATGGTAGTGCTTTTCTTACAGTTTGATAATCTCTGATTTCAGTCTCAGTCTCAGTGGTAAATTGATTTTCAGCTTCTAGTGTAGTAATACTGTTGATGGAATTATATAAAATAGAGTCGATATTATTATGATCATCAGGTAAATCATACTGAGATGGGTTTACATTTGTCAAGTCTGTTAAAACTGGATATGGTGGTGCTGTTTCGGATTTTTCATTTAAATTTAGAAAAAAGTTCTCTCTTGTTATATCTTGCTCCTCCGGAACTAAATTTGCTTCATATTCATGGCGTCCTGATAAAGTGACTGTTTGATTAAGAGAAACCTTACCTGAAACCGCACCCGCAGAACCTGATGTATCTTCATTCGATTTATTTGTTACATTAATTATTTCTTCATTTGGCTCTGGGTAATCAAAATTAAGTTTTCTTGGATTATGGAGGCTGACGTTAGATCTCCTTAGTGCTTTGTTAATGATATCAGATGCCCGTTGTTTTTGAGCCATAATGTGGTCCTGAAACGAAATAATTATTTTAATAATAACATCCGGTCGTAAATTTGCGTGAAGTGTTCTATTCCCATTTTAAAAATTGTATCGGGTACCTAAATTTTTTATAGAACGCTTGTGCAAAAAAATCATACTTCTAATTTTAGCACACGCACCCACTCACTCACTAATCATACCCTTTTTTTACGTTGTAAAATCATCAAAGGAGACCTTACCAGACCTTTTACAGCCGTCATATAATAGCATCTACGACTACATCTATAAATTCGTGTAAACTTTTTCGTAGTATAAACATCATAATACTGTCAATGTTGTCATATAATTAACTTTTAAACATCTGCTACACGGACCATAATTGTTTACACGTAGTATTTGTAACCATTATATAAGTCGAATAAGTATTACGAGTGCAACCTGTATATATCATCATCAAGATTATAATAAACTTGTATACAACTTCTACCATTTGACATCAAATTCATCATAGTTATTTATTAACTGTTAGATACAATATGGATAGAAAAAGGAGTAAAGTATTAAAATTGTTCTTAAACTACAAATTCATTGAACTAAGTTAACTAGTCGTTTATTATTTTATTATTGATCCCTAAATCAAGTGTCATGGCGTACACATTTACAATGAACACACAGTTTATAGGTTGCGAAGTCATATAGTTGTCATATAACGCAATTACTTAATAAATTTATTCATAAAGTATGTGTAAACATTAGAATTTTAAAAGCGCATAAAAATTTTGTTCCGTACTTTCCTCACATTTATCAGTAAACTTGATTGCACAATGGTTTACAACTGAGGAATGGGTTCATCACTTCAGATTACAATTAAGTCAGTTGTCAAAAACACTGCCATATTAAATTAACGTGACATATAATATAATGTCTCATAATAATACTTTAGTATAAGTTGCATCATCTCTCTCGTGACAATAACAGAACAATTTCATTAAATAAAAGTCGTATTGTGCGACAAGAAATCGCATACACGCCGCGACAGCTATTATTACATGACATGTAATGTAATCGCCGACGTATGTATATATGACGACTATGCGACTAATCAGGTATTTATATGACAGTTACACGAAACTCTTAGCACCTTAAGTTGAATAAAATGTCTTTTTTGCCGTCGAGTAAATGTCCTTATGACGTTTATACGATTTTACTAAATAACATTAAGTTGCCGCCAAAACGTTTACTCGACGTCATAAATGTTTGTTGGGAACTCTATAGGTACTTATTTAACTATTCAGTATTGTCTGAACAAGATAGCAAAAGAATGACTTCTTACCTATAAAACTTAAAATAACTAATTAGAATACTTATAGTACTTATAGAATAAATATAGATGAATATAAAAGTCTATTAAAATAATCTTACCGTTTTATTTCCTTTGAAAAACTTCGCGCCAAACGGACTCGCGAGCACGCGGGTGCTTACGCCGCAGTTGTCTCGACACTGAACGTTCACTGTGCAAGGCTAACGACATTTTGTTCGAACGAAAGAGTGAGATAACCGATGCTGTTTGTCATTCTTGTGTAAGCTAACCGCCAAACGTTTGATTTATCTTTTTATCTAACCACCAGACCCGATATTTTTTTTGGGAGGGAAAAAAAGGGTAAGCGACAATGTAAGGCGACATTTGTTTGTATGATTTATCCTAAGCGCCTTCGATGATTAATTTGGTGACTAGGGAAAATAAAAATAAGCGCCAAATAAAGTCACGGAAATGAGACCTAAATGTAATAAATGACATATATTTTATCCAAAGAAACTGCCCTAATATCCTAACCGAAAGTTTGGTTAACAAAGATTCAAGTAAAATTTGATTAATGTAGTTTAAAAAAAAAAAGTATTGACAGCCCAAACTACCTAACGTTCAAGTAAAGAAAAAATATTCAAAGCCAAAATTGCTTATCGTACAGTTTTGAAATATTATTTTTATCTAACCACCGTAATATAAAATACACCAAAAATAACTGTCGTTTATGACGAAAAATTTAGTGTTAGAAACTCAATTCCTTTACCGCCTAAGCGACAAAAAGTTTGTCCTAGAGCCATGAAACTTAGACTATTAGACGCAGGAAAAAAAGCCGATTCTAACCATATATATAAGTCGATTTCGCAAAAAATGTCGCTTACCCCCTTTTGGCCGGAAGGCATCGATATGTAATGCATCGATTTAAGGAACTTACGTTGCACTGATTCTAATATATGCACATATTTTTTATAATACGGGTTCCATATTGTTACGGCATACTCCAATTGGGATCTTATCAAAGATTTGTACAGATGACAATAAGTGCTAGCCGATTTAAATTCAGTTGCGGACCTCATTACAAAACCATATAAACGATACGCGTTCTTAGTTATGGCATCTATGTGTTGGTCAAGATGTAACTTACTGTCAAGCAGTACCCCAAAGTCTCGGACTAACGTCACCTAAAGATGAATTATCTATGTTATAATTGTTATTAATAGGGTTTTTATTTTTCGTCAATGAAATCGAGAAACACTTAGAGACACTCAAGTACAATTTATTATCAGAGCAGTAACTAACAAGCCTATTTAGATCCTCTTGGATTAGGGCACAATCATATGAAGTTTTAATAGACTTATATATTTTTAAGTCATCTGCATATAATAGAAATTTAGAGTGTCTAAAACAGTCCCCGATGTCATTTACGAATAAAATAAACAAAAGAGGGCCGAGGATCGAGCCCTGGGGCACGCCGGACGTTACGGTAATTGGTGCTGAATTAAATCCTTTTATGACAATCTTTTGAGTTCTATTGGTGATATAGGAAGAAAACTATCGGAGGAGGTTCCCTCGAATTCCATTAAATGCAATTCTTTTTAACAGTAATTCGTGATCCACCTTGTCGAAAGCCTTTCGAAAGTCCGTGTAAATGACGTCCATTTGGGTTTGTTGGTCCATATTTGTAAACAAATAATCAGTAAAAATTAATAAATTTGTAGTTGTTGAATTACTTTTCACAAATCCGTGTTGTTGAGCTCTAATAATTTTGTAAATATTGGGGTGAATGGCGTCGTGTACAAGCCTTTCGAAAAGCTTTGACAAGGCAGACAATATAGATAACGGCCGATAGTTTTATGTACGGGATAAACGTTTGCTCTTTGCCATATTTCAGGGAAAGATCCTTCTAGCATACATTTTTTGTATATAATGCAGAGCGGTATGTGAATGTGTTCAGCTGTTTTTTTTTAAAAGTAAGGTGGCCGGTGGTCCGGCCCAGGGCCTTTAGTAGAGTCCAAAGATTTTAAGGCTTTTAGAACTTGTTCACAACTGTTACCACGGCTAGTTGCAGCTAGCCGTGGTCTCCTTGGAAGGTGACCATGAATTTATGTTAAATGTAGTAGTCTCATAAACTGAGTGAAAGAAGTTCATCAACATGTTACATCTTAACTGGGTCACTGGACAACTGATTATTATACGTCATCGAAGATGGAACACCACTCTGGCCTTTGCGATTGGAAACATAGCTCCACAGATACATTACACTCCTCTTAACAATCTCTTCAACAGACTTCATGTATTGTCTATAATGCTTTTTACACTCTATGTCAAATCTACGACGTAAGTAGGAAAACTGTTCATAATCATATACATTACTATAAACTTTCCATTTCACCCAAGCCTTATTTTTACTTCTAAAGATATTAGCGATTTAGAAAACCAAATTGGAAATTTAGACGACCGCGGTTTTGATAGAGGGGTATGATTTTTGACAGCAATAAAGATAATATCATAAAATACATTTAGGCTCTCCTCAGTAGATAACCCGGCTAACATACCTTCCCAATTGATATCAGCTAATTCCTCACTTATAAGCTCATAATTTGCTTTGTAGTAGTTATATCTAACAATATGCGCATGCTTCAAGGTCTGGTATCTGGGTCTATACTCAATGATAGCGTAGAACGGTGGATGATAAATATCCGGTGGCAAAAGGACATTGGGTGGTATGCTAATAGAACAATTATTAATGTTGCATATGACTAAATCCAAGATACGGTTCTTACAGTTTTTTAAATTATTCATTTGTGAAGCACCAAGTAAAGATATAAAATTATCAATATGCCTAAGGGTGTAGGACCCGTGCAAGATAATGTTGTTACAGTATTATTCACTACAGAAACCCTCTCAATGTCTGGCAGGTTGTAATCACCAAATAAACAAACATGATCGAAGGTGTTAGCGCCATCTACCTTCCTATCTGTAACTAATCTCATCAACGTCAATGGTTGGTCGCTGCTTGGCCAATGCGAGCGATGCCTTTTGTTTCTATCCCTCGAAGGGGCACGCCTTTCTCGGATTGGTCGCCGCGAAACGTCGACGCGAGAGACAGTCCAGAACTTTCGAGAACATTCGATTCGCTAAATACGCTTCCGCTGTACCGGATCGCACCGCGCCGCTCCCGCTATAATTATTACCGCTTATATAAACCGATCGCAAGTGAAGGTGATTTGTGAAGTGAAGTGAATCCAGCAGCTTCATCCCGAAACCACCAGGAGACTGCTCTTCTGAGACGAAGAAGATTGCCGAACAAGATAAGTCCCCTTCATCCTTGGAATATCCTATACCCACTCACAATCATCTCTCCCATTCCAATCCTAGGCGACTAAAACCCGCTATCCTTTGAATACAGTCCATTCCATTAATCCTTCCCAAGTCGCCTAGAACCTACGGTTTCGGTGTATCGCCGAACCATTTTTTTGATCCATACGAGTCGGATTCATTTACGTTTTTCATATTCACATAACCGTCACATGGTTGTTTCCGCCCGCATCAGTAGGTAAACTTTTATGTAGCTACCTACTTACTAAATTATTATTTCTGGAACTATCATAGTTGTCTTGTTAATCTCATATTTCGAGCAACTTTTAATTCCACAGCTCTAAAGTGTTGCCTACTTAGCCTACTTAGGTAAAATAATAGGTACATTAGATATTCTTATTTTGTTTCGTTCTCATTAGCTTATACTTACGTAAGCATGTCACAACAAAAGAAGTCACGCGTGTCGGAAGACAAAGAGATGACAATATTAGAAGCAAAACGCAATATTTTATTTGAGCGCATTCAAAACATCTATGAACTCTCAAAAACCGCATCTATGTCTGACAGTAATAGCGAAGCATTTCTCAGTTATTGTATGACAGTAGATAGTATTCGAACAGATTTTCATAAGTTGTTAGACGATTATAACGCAAGATTACTTTCTATCAATCCTGATGAAAAATCGAACTATCAGGCGTACACCTCATTCGAAGATCTTTATTGTATTACTAAGCGTATACAATCGCAATTGGAGGGTAAATGTTCAGCAGAGCCCGTTGCCCGCAAACCGAGATTACCGCCAATCAAGATTATGTCGTTTGACGGAGATATACGAAATTGACCGTTATTCTATGCGAGTTTTAAGTCTACAGTGCACGATAATGGTTCTCTGACAGATGCTGACAGGTTGTACTATTTAATAGGTAAGCTGTCACCGAAGGCCCAGTCCGTATTAGCAGGTGTCACACCCAGTGCTGAGAATTATCAGGTCATATTTCAGTCACTACTTGACAGATATCAAAACACGCGCGTCCTAGCGTGTACTTACTTTGACCAAGCTTTAAATCTCAAACTGTCCGGCAACGCGTCTGTCGCCAATTTCCAGCTTTATTTTAGCTTATTTGTTTATTGATAGCTTCGTAACCGCGGTTAATTCTCTTAAGAACTTAAAATTAGAAGATCTTTCCGACTTTATGTTGCTTCAACTCGCTTTAAAAAAGTTTGACACTGATACAATTCGCGCATTCGAGATGACGGAACGCAATAATAAAATACCTACACTAGATAGTTTTATTTCGTTCATCAAAGATCAGTGTCGAATATTTCATAATACGCAGTCTGGTTCACCTGGCCCGTCTAACACTAACAGCAACAAACAAAGGCTGAATAAATCGCAAAATAGTAATAATAACTCGGTCCCTAATCCACAATCTTACGTAACATGCTCGGAATCTAATAGTAATAATTCACAGAAGTGTCTGTGCAGTAATATAGTGCACGACCATTTATACAAGTGTCCAGCCTTCGATAATTTGAATGCAACCGCTCGTTTTAAATGCGTAAAAGATAACAAAGCTTGCATTAATTGCTTAAGCATAAAACATAAAACAAGTAATTGTTTTAGTAAGACAAAGTGTCGCTTATGCAATAAAAAACATCATTCATTCCTTCACTTCGATAAAAGTAACACGTTGTCAAGCCAAGCCGCTAACCTTGACACACTTACGTCGCAAGTGCAGACTACGATAACTGCGTCCCCAACGATTCAGAATGAGATATCGTTGTGTACGACATCCATTGCGCGGGCGGCACGCACGCGCGGACGGCCTTTGCGCACTTGTAGTGATCAGAGCAGTGCTAGGCCGCCATGTATGGCGTCTAAGACTGTTCTGTTAGCGACAGCGCAAGTTATCATATATGATGTTAATGGGTCGCCGCACATGGTACGTTGTCTGCTAGATAGCGCATCTCAGACCAATTTAACAACGTTGGAATTGTTCAAACGCCTCGGATTATGGAATAACTTTAAAAATACGAACTCAATAATCCGAGGGATAGGCGGATCAGAAAAACATTGCAAGGGTTCCGTAGATATTAAAATACATTCGCGTTTTTATAGGGACATTAATTTTAACATTTCTTCGCTTATCGTGGAGCGTATTACGGACACATTGCCAAACGCTAATGTGGACGTATCGCTTCTCACACACCTCGAGTCATTGCCGCTAGCGGACTCGGAGTTTGCGAATCCGGCAGACATTGATGTTTTGATCGGAGCCGCAATATTCCCGCACTTGCTACTAACTAAAGTGGTACGTAGTGAGCAAAATAACTTACCGCCCGCTATTGAGACGGTATTTGGGTATGTGATTATGGGTACCGTACCTACATTACATACTTCTCAATACGTTACGTCTTGCTGTTGTTCTGTTCTTCAAGAAAACGATATTTTTATTCATATTCATTTACATATATCATTCATTATTCATTTACATATTCGCAGTGCAGACGAAGTAGACGTGTCTAACTTGCAATATTTTTATCTACATGTTTAAATAATTACATTTATCAAATACGTGACCTAGTACAGTTGTAAATTTATGTGAAGTGTGCAAAAAAACTATGAATCACAAGTGAGCGACATCAAATATGGCTAACATTGAAAATAGCCCTTTTAACCGAAGCACAAAGACGTATCGCAGTCCTCCAAGCACTCCTCAGCCACAAGAACATGCCACCGAGGAAAAGCTACAGGTCCTCACCTCTACCGACATCAATTTTTGGATGTCTACCATAGAAGTAGCCCTAAATGATGTGTGCCAGATTGCCGCTGACGGTAAGCTGAACACAGAGCAAAAATTAAACATCAATGCTCTGGCGCGAAAGGTTGGTAAGGGTGTTTCCCAGATGGCTGTGCATTATCAGTCATTAAAAGAAAAGGCTATCATGATTAAAACATCACTAGACGCAAGAAAAGAGAGAGAAGACCTAGCCGTACGTCTTGATGACTTTAAAAAGTCTATTACGGAGACTATACAAGAAACTTGCTCAAAACCTGCAGCCCAAAATATTTCCTTTGCCGATATTGTTAAGACCAATAAATTGGGTCACCTTCTTTTTATTGCGACCTTCTAATCTAAGTTCGATCGCAATATATCCTAACGACAAGGAAAAATCTAGCGACGACACCAAAACACTCGTCCAAAAGATAATATGTCCAGAGCAAATGAAACTGCACGTGAGGGGATTGCGGAAGACCAGGAACGGAGGTATTATTATCAGCACCGAGGCAAAGGATGACATTGAAAAACTTCGGCGTTCAACACAATTGAGTAGTTCGGGATTGAAGGTAGAAGACCCCCACAAAAGAAGACCTAGGATAACAGTTGTTGGTGTACCTACGGCCCTTCGTGACCAAGATGTCTATGACTGCATTTACGAACAGAACCTGACCGATAAGATACCTAATTTGTCACGTGAGTCCTTCTTGTCTAGCATTAAGTTGAGCCACAAATCAGGTAAAAAAGATGCATCAACATGTAACTTTATTATAGAAGTATCAGCCAACATTAGGAAAGTCCTCATTAACCAGGCTAGAATCTTTATCAACTGGACGTCCTGCCCCGTTCGCGACTTTACCCTTGTGACCAGGTGCTTCAAATGCCAACAATACGGACATGCGGCGAAGACTTGCCGCGAGACCAATCAGACGTGTGGACATTGCGGTGAACTCGGACATGAAACAAAGGATTGCAACAAGAAAGACGAGACGCCGAAATGTGCAACATGCTTGCGTTTTAAAAAACCAAGTAACCACAAAACTGGTGACCTCGAATGCCCAGCGAAGAAAATTGCAGAATCGAGGTATATCAATTCCATAGATTATGAGGGTGCCTAAGAGCGTCGCCTATTATCATATTAGTCTTGAGCTAGCTTGTAAGCGTCTATAAGTTTCTTTTTAGTTTCGTTATAATATATGGCTAATCACTTAATTAAAGATCTAGATGATAGTTTAGTTTACATGTCTAAAATAAGCGATACTGAAAATTGTAGACATTATCTTTCCGATTTCAACAACCCACTATCCATAGTAACTCAAAACATCCGCAGTATATATAAAAACATAGATAGTCTAGGCGTTTTCTTACAAAGGCTTGATACCGAGTGTGATATAATTGTCCTCACGGAAAGCTGGCTTTCAAACAGAAATAAGAACATACCGACATTACCAGGGTACAATAGTTTCTACACAAAGTTATCTTTAAACCAGAACGATGGCATAGTGGTATACACAAAAATAGCTTTACACCTTACTGTCGAAGAGCCAACTATCCAAGAAGGTAATTGTCTTATTATTAAAATCGGTTCGGAGATAGCAATAATAGCTATTTATAGGTCTCCTGCCTTTAGAAATTTAGAAGTATAATTCAATTAATTCAATTAATAACTCATTAGATAACCTTTTACAGGGTCTTTCTTCCTTTCCTAACATTATTATAATTGGCGACCTAAATATTAATATTAATTCTGAAAATAATGATGCTGGAACCCAAGATTATCTGAACCTTTGTGCATATCATGGAATTTTGCCTTCTCACACATTTCCAACACATCAAAGTGGGTCATGCTTAGATCACGTCATGCTCAAAACTAAGCTTCCGTGTTTAACACTTGTTACTAACTCAACAATAACAGACCATTGCGCGATTTTGTTTACGCTTGAATTAATGCATTCTAAGCATCGTTCGCGTCCGCAGCAAAGGTCAAAACTTAATATGACTAACCTAGAACGTGATTTATGCAATATTAACTTTGGCTCAGTTTACAATTCTGCTGATGCTACCACTTCTATGTCTTATGTTATTAACAACTTACAAACAGCTATTTTTTAAAACACCAATGTAATTAATTTGAGTAACAAAAATTATAATATTAAACCTTGGATAACTCCTGGCCTTATTAAGTGCATTTGGCACCGTGATAGACTACATAAAAGAGCTAAGCAAAATCCAAATAATTTAACCTTACAAACAGTCTATAAGCGTTATAGAAACTTCTGCAATAGAATCCTAAGAATAACAAAAATCGAGTATGACAAATCTCAAATATCAGAAGCCGGCAATAACACTAAGCGATTGTGGAAGTACGTTAAGTCTGTAACATATACGTCGAAACAAAATAAGTGCGATACAAGTTTATTATATACAGATCGTACCCCTCTTTCATCCGCTGATTACGTCAATAGCTTTTTTGCTAACATTGGTGTAAAATTTGCTGAACAAATTCAAAGAACATGTAACAATCATCCAAAAAATGCTATTTCAACCGTTCCGACATATAATAGTACTGGCAAGTCTTTTGTTTTACTAGAACCAGATGAATGTGAAGTAGAACGAATTATCCTATCACTAAGACATAGCTCAGCAGCAGGGTGGGACGGTATTAGCACTGCAATACTGAAAACCTTTAGGCACATACTGATACCTCCATTAACTCACATTTTCCGAATTTGCCTGTCAGAAGGAATCTTCCCCAAATGCCTCAAAAAGGCAGTAGTAATTCCCATACACAAATCAGGGCAAAAGGATCTGGTAACTAATTACAGGCCAATCTCACTACTAAAGTACTCGAGAAAATTATAAATAATAGATTAGTTTCATATCTTGAAAATAACTCCCTCTTCTCCCACAAGCAATTCGGCTTCAGATCAAAGTTATCTGCAGCAGATGCAGTACACACCTTGACTAATTATATTTCCGAGGAACTTGGGCAAAGTCAACATGTGATTGGCGTTTTTCTAGATCTGGCAAAAGCATTTGACACTGTATCAATCCCACTGCTTCTTAAGAAATTGGAGGCCTTAGGAATAAGAGGCACACAGTTAAAACTGTTTAAAGACTACTTACGGGATAGGTATCAATGTGTCAAAATAGACAACGTAATCAGTTCCGAATTATTATTACCCCAATTCGGCATTCCTCAGGGAAGTGTGCTCGGTGGAACACTCTTTCTAGTGTACATAAATGATCTCTGTAACCTAAACCTACATCATGGCACTATTGTTACATATGCTGACGACACTGCGCTTATTTTCTCAGCAAACACCATTACGGAAGCTCAGAAGTATGCACAACAAGGGTTTAACGTAGTAAATAACTGGCTTAAACATAATCTACTAACCTTAAATACTGATAAGACCAAATTCATTCAATTTTGTATGCGTAACCCCCAAGCACATAACACTTCTTTTCACTTATATGCACATAACTGTTATCTTAAATCAAACAACGTTTGCACCTGTCCGGAAATTAATAGCACTACTAATATTAAGTATTTAGGGGTTATATTGGACGAAACCCTTTCCTATAAACAACATATCGCCGCTTTAACATCTAGGCTACAAAAATTATTATTTGTATTTAAAAAACTTCGCTTTATTTTAGATCATAACCTCATTATACAGATGTACAAGGCATTGTGTCAGTCCATAATCCAATACTGCATAACCTCTTGGGGAGGTATAGGAAAATCTTTAATGCTCTCTATAGAGCGAGCGCAAAGAGCCCTGCTTAAAGTGGCCACCCGCCGACCTTACCGATTCTCTACAAGCCTTCTATATGAATCATGCAAAGTGCTAACGGTTCGTCAACTGTTTATATTGTACACTGTACTAAAACAGCATACAGCGCTTACGTACAACGCCGACCTTACTAACACCAAGAGACGGAAAGATATTGTCTGTAGTTCAAGCTCTGAATCAAGGTTTGTGTTTACTAATAGATTCTTTTCATTTCTGGGTCCCTATCTTTATAACAAAATAAACAAAGAAACATCTATTTATGACCTAAGTTATGTAAGATCGAAACAACGCGTCTATCAGTATTTACAAACATTGAAATATGATCAGACCGAAGAACTGCTGACTGTGGTCAAATAATTATACATTTCATATTAGTTTTAAATAATTTTAAGTAGGCATATTTTTATTTAGAAACATTACGTTTAATATGTTGATGATAAATATTGTAATTACTTCATAACTCAGATCAAAATCACTTACTGTAAGTGCCTTTAATGCCTGTGGCACAGGTTTACCATAGTACAGGCACCTCATTATTCTACCTAAATTACCTTTTAAGAACTTTATGTATATATTTGTGATGTATGAAAATTAATAAATGTTATTATTATTATAAAAAAAAAAAAAAAACATTGAATCTCTTCTCAAGCGCTTTTGGGAGCTGGAAGAGGTTACCGCACCGCCCTCGATGAGCCGTAAAGATCTCGAGTGTGAAGAACATTTCCGCGCTACCACTGTTCGTGACGACAGTGGCAGATACGTTGTGGCGTTGCCATTCCGTGGTGACCCTTATTCGTTAGGCGACTCGTACGCAGCTGTGCCCAGACGTTTCCATTGTTTGGAACGTAAACTTGATGCATCACCTAAGTTACACAGCGCCTATAATGACGTCATTCGTGACTACATAGATAAAGGTTTTTTGAGTGTAGTTGTAAACAACGAGGGCAACTCTCTGCCCTCATATTAAATCCCGCATCACGGCGTAGTTCGCGAAGATAAAACCTCTACTAAACTTCGTGTGGTTTTAGACGCTAGTTGTAAGACTACATCGGGTCAGTGGATTAATGACATTCTGCATGCCGGACCCAATCTACAGGCTGATTCATTTAACATCATAATAAACTTTCGTCTTTTCCAAATCGCTCTGTCAGCTGATTGCCGCCAAATGTTTCTCAATATCGGCGTTCGCGAATCTGACCGTAGATTTCAACGGATCTTTTATCGTTTTGACAAGAAAGAACCTTTATCTGTGTATCAGTTCAATCGTGTTTGTTTTGGGCTCAAGTCTAGCCCATATCACGCGTTACGAGTTGTTCGCCAGTTGATCGCTGATGAAGGCGATCACTTTCCCGCCGCAGCGGCTGTTGCCACTTCCGCTTTGTACATGGATGACATGGCCTGTAGTGTCATATCCGCTCCGCTAGCAATTTCGCTTTGTGAAGAGCTTATTCAGCTTTTCAAGCGAGGCCAGTTTGATCTTGTCAAATGGACAAGCAACTCTTAGGAGGTTCTCGCACGCATACCAGATTCTCATAAGGCTTCTCCAGACATTGAGTTTGAGAAGTCTGTACCGCATAAGGTTCTCGGTTTACGCTGGGACAAATCCTGCGATAGTTTTCGGTTTGACGTCTCACCACCAGATGATAAGTGCACCAAACGCACTATGCTGTCCACAGTGGCTCGACTATGGGACATAATGGGTTTTGTGGCTCCCACAATTTTGTACGCCAAGCTCTTGATCAAAGAGCTTTGGCTATCAAAGTGTGAGTGGGATGAAACATCCCCTGACCATATTGTCGCCGCTTGGGGCCAGTTTTGTATTGAGCTTACCGCGCTCAATCAAGTTACTATTCCGCGTCATCTTGGGTTGGTAGATGGATGTACCATCAACTTGATAGGTTTCGCTGACGCCAGCGAGCGTGCTTACGGCGGAGTCGTATATCTGCAAGTCCGCATTGGTTCTAACTAGTCGGTGCAGTTAGTTTGTGCCAAGTCTAAGGTCTCGCCTGTTAAAACCATTTCAGTTGCGAGACTGGAGTTGTGCGCGGCCCTTCTGCTGTCTCAGTTGCTCCGCCGCTTTCATGGCCGTTAGCCATCGTAGAGAAATTGCATACTTCCAAGGACGGTACAACTCGCGTTGTTACCGTGAAAACCGCTAAAAGGAGTTACGTGCGCCCTGTTGTACGTCTCTGTCCGCTTCCAACTCAGTAAGATCTAGCCTGAAGTTGGACCTACCTCTTATTTTAAGTATTTAGTTAGTAGTTTTCGCTACTATTGCGTTTGTAGTTTTCGCTTAAGTTAATTTAGATTAATTTTATTGTCATATCGCTGTCTTAGCTTATTGATGGGTTATGCGGTAGTACACCGAACATAGTTAAGTTCAATTCCATTTTTTTTAAAGGCAACCCTTTAGGGCCGGGGGATATGGTAGCGCCATCTACCTTCCTATCTATAACTAATCGCATCAACGTCAATCGTTCCACGCTTGTTGGTCTAGTGCGAGCGATATCATATTTCGATGCGATTGGTCGCGGCGATCGTCAACGCGAGTGACAGTCCAGAACTTTCGAGAACATTCGATTCGCTAAATTCGCGTCCGCCATACCGTATCGCACCGCGCCGCTCCCGCTATAATTATTACCGCTTATATAAACCGATCGCAAGTGAAGGTGATTTGTGAAGTGAAGTGAATCCAGCAGCTTCATCCCGAAACCACCAGGAGACTGCTCTTCTGAGACGAAGAAGATTGCCGAACAAGGTAAGTCCCCTTCATCTTTGGAATATCCTATACCCACTCACAATCATCTCTCCCATTCCAATCCTAGGCGACTAAAACCCGCTATCCTTTGAATACAGTCCATTCCATTAATCCTTCCCAAGTCGCCTAGAACCTACAGTTTCGGTGTATCACCGAACCAGAAGGAGAATTGGTCTAATAAACTCTGAACGGTTTTGAAATGATATAAGTAAACCTGTTTCGACGATCTTGGGGGAATATATACTACACCAAATAAATATTTTTTACTATGAGCGGCCGGGAGCTGTATAAAAACGTTTTCTATTTGAGAATGGCGATTAAAATAATTTGGTATGCACTCAGATCTTAGAGACTTCAGTACTGCTATAAGAACTCCGCCACCTTCTTTCTTATTTGTAGCAACTCGATCGCGATCACAACGGTAGACCACATAACGGTCGTCCACTATTTTATGATCAAATATATGCGGTGTCAGCCAAGTCTCTGTAAGAGTTATAATGTCATACGAGTTAGATAATATGTTCATGTACAAAGTGTTTAGTTTCGTACGAAGTCCCCTGCAGTTTTGATAATATACAGTTACGTTATCCAACATTAAAATACTGAGAATACTACAATTACGAATGCACTCAAACCGTAAATACAATTAATCCTAACACAAGGTGCCAAACTATCCATGACCCAAGTCCAATACGTATTAGGCGATGTTGAAAAATAATAGATTACTTCTAGTTTTATTAAGTGTAAATATAGATATAACCGCACTAGACAACTGCCAAGATATCCTTCTATTATATACGTATCAAAACTATGTAACATCACCATATAACATCTTATTTTATTACAATATTGCCCAAACGATCCAAAAAAATACAGAGAGTGAATATTATAAAAACAGCACAATAATATTATTATTGATTTAACGTTTATACAGTAGGTACAGTACTTAGCACTATCACTATTGCTTGTTGGGCTTCGTTTTAGGTTTAATTTCAGCAATATCCTGTTTAGAGCGTATTGCGATAGCCGCCTCATCGTCAGCTTCCCGTACAAGGATAGTGGCATGTTTAATCCAGACATATTTAAAGTTGTATTTTCTAGCTGTGTCTCGAACCACCTGAAACAACTCCTTCTTTTGTAGCGTTAAGTGTTCATGAATAAATATTGGATTTGAGGAGCCTGTATAGCCTAACTGTTCTGTGCTGAGTCCTTTTGCCAATCTGAATGTACTCTATAAGTTGTCTCTTAGCATACAGGAACTTAGTTTAACAATTATATTTTTCGGTCTTTTATTTTCTTTGTGCGCATGTGGCACTCAGTGTATAACTAAAATATCCTTGTGTGACAGTGTGAAGTTCAACTTAGATGTAATATTATCCATGATAGCTAGTAGGTTTTCACTGCGCTTTTCCGGGACATTACACAACTCCAAGTTGCATTGGCGCGCCTGTTGTTCCATAGAGTCAATCTTTAATTCCAGATTACTTATTGTTTGATTTAAGCTCTCCGAATTCCCAGTTTGTTGACAAACAGTGTTAATAATTATGATTTTTAAGTTCCTCTTGAGAATCCATAGCGAATTGTAAAGATTTTTGGATTGTTGTCACTTCCTCTGCCAACCCGTTTTGCTGAGTAGATAATTTGTTGACATTCTTTTCTAAAACTGTGTAGTCAAAACTTTAGCCAACTCTGATTTAATTTTTTTTATATTATCTGACAAATTGGTCATCGCAAGATTCAGATCATTTCTCAAATCGTCAATTTTTTTATTAAAATCCTGGGACAATAATTTAATAGCTTCCGCAAACTCAGACTCAGGCTGCTTGCGTTTTCTTTGAGTGACGTTCTTTTCAGAACTAGATGACTGTGCATTACCAGGCATTGAAGAGATATTAGTTTGTTTATGCGATATCTTGCACGATTGTGTTTGATACTCTGTGCGAATCATAAAATGCATTGATTCCAAAAGCGGCCGCCAATTTAGCGCTGCGAACTTCACTCGCTGGTGGTCTAGCGGTATAAGAAGCGACTCACAATGGACGCGCTCAAGTGTCCGCGGGTTCAAACCTCAGTCGACAGCCAAATGTCTTTTTCCAAGTTTTCTAATAGGGTTCCCACCAAGAACATAGGGTCCCAAGCCAACCTCACCTGCAAGTGGTGCACCTGCCGATCAACGGACGAAGCTCTGCCAAACAAAATATCCCGATAAGCGGCAATAGGCTCGCCACCTATTACGTGGGATCAAAACACTGGCGAAAATTGGGCGTTTAGTATGCCTCTGCCTACCCCTTCGGGGAAACAGGCGTGAGTCTATGTATGTATGTATGTATGTCTAATAAATATTTATTAAAATAAGTGATTCGGTCACTCACCAGTGCAAAAGCAGGATGGCGCAATACAATTAATGTCAATATGGCGCCGCTTGTATATGGGAACCTCAACAAAATAGTAAGAGAGGTACCGATTTCGGCAAACAACTATTCACAATATTCCTCAACAAAAATTAAAATCAGCAAATACAGAATTGTCACACGTCCACTCGCAATAAATCACAACGAACGATAAACTCACTTACACGAATTAGACCATATCTTGAAAACAACTGAACCGAATTTGATGAAACTTGCTCTGTTCCCTAAGTTGGAGTAAATGTTAGTCAATACAAGAAACAGTCTCCTTCCGATCAGTAGTTTTGGAGATTTTCGTAGACAAACATATTCATACGTCTTTGAAATTTTGTCCATTTATTTGGAAGTCCTAACAGATTATCATATATTATATGAAAATTACGCAATTCCAATAATATTACAAACATATATATCGAATTGATGTCCTCCTTTTTTGAAGTCGTTAATAAGAGCTTTATTTCAGTTATACATATTATATATATCCCTATTGCGCGGCAAACCATTCAGTAATGCCAAGGTGCAAATTTCACGATACCTAAGGTGCAACGCAAAGCCAATGCTGTGAGAAAAGAAGTTTTGTGATATATATATATGTTTGGTAAGAATATCATCTTTTTACTTATTAGATAAGGCTACAATGTACTCATCATACCTATATGTAAGAGCTTTTTTATAATATTAAAATATGCTGTGGAGCAGCACGGGTCCTATAGTATACTCCTAATTAAATTAGGAAAACATGAATACGATATTCGGCGGCAGTTCTTAGCTATCGGACATTAAAGATTTCAAATATTTTGAGGTTAAGTATTGTGATAGTTACATGACTTAAATCATATTAATAGTAGTAAATTAGTTAATTATCGCCCGTACTTCGAAGAGTACTTACGTTAAGCCGTCGGTCCTAGTTGTCATGAAGATCTGTCACCATCGCACGTCTTTACGGGGAGTCAGTACTGTCCAATAAACCGGTACTTACTGGTCTAAACCATACAATATCGCTATCCTTTTGGGTTATGGCGGTCAGACTATGGATTACACCTTTGTGAGAGACTGGTATCTGAACTAGGAAAATCCTGTCAGACAGATTACCAGGCTCCCCGCACATTATTTCATATCAAAAGTGTCACAAAGGCAGCTTACAATTTGCAAAAACAGCTAGATTATTTAGACAGTTAGAAAGAAAAGGATGTGTGTGTTTTGTGTGTGTGTGTGTGTGTGTGTGTGTTGTGTGCGTATGTGTGTGTTTTTGTGTGTGAGTCTGTGTGTTTCTGTTTGGACGAACACGAACAAGCTATCTCTATTTAGCTTGGATCTTTGGACTTTTGCTACTTCAAGGTGAATAAAATTCCTGTGCTTTTATTTCTGTTGAAGTTTCTGGGTAATTTGTAATGTAGTTTTTGGAAGAATGCTGCAATGATAAAGAATGCGTATTGTAAACAAATTGGGCAAGTGCGAGTCGGACTCGCGCACGAAGGGTTCCGTACCATCATCTATAAAAGAACATCACGTTTGTTGTATGTATACTTAAATATTTTTTAAGTTTCTAGCTGTTTATTAAGATTGAGTAACAAATTGCTTAAAAATTACGTTTGTTGTATGGGAGCCCCCCTTTATTATTTCCTTTTTTTATTTAATTATTTATTTTGAAAGGTAATATACAACTACATATTCTGTGAAAATTTTAAGCGTCTATCTGTTACCGTTAGTAATTTTGAGCACAAAATACGAAAAAAATCACGTTTATTGTATGGGACCGCCCCTTATTATTTTTTATTTTTAGTATTTGTTGTTAAAGCGGCAACTGAAATACATAATTTGTAAAAAATTCAGCTTTTTAGCTATCATGGTTTATGAGATACAGCCTGGTGACTGACAGACAGACAGACAGACAGACAGCGGAGGTTTAGTAATAGGGTCTCGTTTTTTACCTTTTAGGTACGGAACCCTAAAAAGTAGTACAGGATTCCAAAAAAAATCCTCGGTATCGGTATTAAACGGTTCCATTAAAAAATTACGTGTAGCTGTGTTTATCTTCTTTCTCAGATAGAGCAAATAAAATAATACCATTGTGTCAAATTGTGTATTATTTCTGCATATTGCGACGAAGGCTTTATTAACCTACAAAGCTATGATAAAGGACACTTAGGTAACAGTTCAACACAACATAGGCAAAGCTGATCCCCCCCCCCCTGTTGGATCTCCACCTTGTCGTGGTGGGGGGGGCTCAGTAACCGTGGTTAGGTCACCCACGGTGAAGCTAAGCGAGATCCGAGGAGTGGACGCTGCGCGTGGGCTTGACAGAGGCCTGCGCAGGATGCGTACAATGGTGCGGGTGCGAGGGACAGTTGTTCTGTCCCTCGCAGTCGGGCGCGGTCGCGGGAGGAGAGGAGTGTCGGTGTTGCGTTGCCGCGCGCCCTATCTACCGCGACCAAATGGGAGCGCACCATCGTTGCGTCGCGGTGTGGCCGCAGAGGAAAAGGAGATGTGGTGTTACGTTGCCGTCCTCCCTATCCTCTGCGGCCGCGGGGTGTTTTGGCAGCGGAGCCCAACACCTTCATCCACCGCCAAGGGGGTTTTATTCGGGGCCCGCCTGACCATCTGGCGGGCCAATGCCCGTCGGGGGGTGGCGAGGAATGCTTATGCGATACCCTACCCTCCGACACACGGGTACATGAGGAACACGGGTTGGTTTTTAGTCAGTAAGAGTCTGACAGTCCCCTTCGCCCTTCCCCCCCCAGGGTGTAGGGACTCCATGAGGA
Source organism: Euclidia mi (assembly GCA_944739405.2). Lineage (NCBI taxonomy): Eukaryota > Metazoa > Arthropoda > Insecta > Lepidoptera > Erebidae > Euclidia > Euclidia mi. The sequence goes on from OX123184.2 coordinate 94,497,946, forward strand.
TTTTCCAACCCGACAACAAAAAAATAAAAAATAAAAAAGGCAGAGCTGATCTCCAACTCGTCCATTAAGAAGTTACGAAGTGAACTCTAGCAGTGTGCTTCGTATACTTATACATCGCTAGATGTGCAGCACTCTTGTCACGACTACAATGGCAAAAGCGCCAGATCAAGGAGAGGCAACCAAACGAATTAATAACATTGACCATAAACCAAGGTGGATTCCCTGAAAAAAGAAAAGCACAACATTTAAACATACCTAAGCATTGAAATGTAGGTGTGATAACAGCTGCTTAATCGTTTGTGAATTTATTGCCATGATTATATGTGTCAAAGTCTGAGTATCGCATTAATCAAGGATGCGTAAACAATCCCGCTATTAGAAACTAATTGGTTAGATGGTCCAACAACGTCTATTGTGCCTTGTTAATGAATACTATATCAGTCAACATTGCCTCTTAGTATCCTACATAAAAAATAGTTGTATCATAATACAACTATTTTTTATGTAGAATATTACTTACCAATGTTTGAGATAAGGACCATGGGTACAGCAAAATACATGGAAGCGATAACAAAATAAATATTCATAGGCATCGATAGCCGAGTGGAGACACAAACGGACTTATGAAAAGATAAGAAAGAAGGAAAATAAACAGTATTTCATTTTATTTAAAATGTTATACAAATACAGATTAATTAGTCGTTTATTTAAAGCAGAAAAGCTTGATTACGAGACCGTTGGACAGCATAGTATCGAATAAGTAAGCCTCCACGGTTAAACAATTTGCGTAAAATTCGAAAATATATGAGATGTTTGTCAACTAAAATTGGCAGCCGCCATATCGTAACAAACTGTTTTTTTTTTTTCACTGATTCTTTAAATGTAAGTCTTATTATAGATACATCGTTTTCTTAGGCAGTGTGTCACTCATTGATAAATCTAGTTATATTTGGTTCATGTTACTTCTATTTTATATGCCCTTTAAGAAATATTATAAAAGTTTATAAAAAAAAACAACTCTCTAAAAATTTTACCACCTTTAATTTCAAAGTAAACAAATCTACAGCCTGAAATATTCTCAACCGAATGCTCGTTGACTCTAACAAATAGTAAAAGTCAACTAAAAGAACCTACTTATATTAACTTCTGTGATTTAAACACCAGCAATTTGCCGTTGTATGTGCCTTCAAGCGGTAAAATGCACCTCGTTACGTGATAAGTTCGTTCGTTTTTTGCCCTTTTATTTCACAGTTATGCTTGTTTTACTGCGCGGTATGAAGTTAAACGAATAATTAACACATTCACTCTGTCAGTACAATAGTGTGGAGGCGTTTTAATGACGAAAATGAGTAGAGCTTTGCCTCGGTATGAATAGAAAAGGCCGGCTGGAAATGTACTAAGCCTTTAACATATTTTGGCTGAATTTTTTACTATTGCGTTTAATTCGAGTGTGAGTTTTGAAAGGCTGACTCGTTTATTTTCCTCAATTCTTTTGAACTTTTCTCTTTTACGTGAAAGTAGCTGCTTTAACTAAGCAGCTACATTTAAATAAATTGTAACGCTGCCGTCCGTTAACTAAAACCACGTTAACCCCAAACAGTGATTTTGGAGAAAAACGAAAAAAACACGGGAATCGTTGTTTCTAGAAAACTATTATAAATAAATCAGTGATTCTTAGATATAATTTAAACAAATATTTGCCAGCGTCATTTAGGATATTACCTGCTCAGAAATGTACTTAAAATTATATAAATAAACTGATTTTTTTGGTTTAGTTAAGCAATACACATTTTTTTTGACATTGTTTGCCGCACTAAATCCTGGTTAACCTACACTTAGAGATCTTTTAGTTAAGCATTTTCTTTAAATTTATGAGATTTCTAATTTTCAATAAATTTACCCTAAAATGCTTAACTATAAACGCGCTAAGTCTATTAACTGTTTTGTAGCTAAGACCTTTCTTAATATTTATACATTAGTACCTTACGTAAGAAGAGGCTAAAGCACCTATGACTCTTTTAAGCTAAGTTTTAGCGAAAACTAAAAAGATATGAAAAAATATATGCTTGCTTACTAAGCTAAAAACAGGTATTTCTTACTTCAATTGTTACTAACGTCTTTATAGCTAAGCATCACATATCAAAAAACTGGATAATGAAATAAAATGCGGTATGAAAATTTAATCAATTAACCCCCCAACTGCAATAATAACCTCATAGGTTATGTCGGGTATCATTGGTCGTTGATATTTAACGGCTTTTGCACTTGTAACACGCTTTTGTAATATCATTCGATTTATCGATTTCCGCTTGACCGATTTTAATACTTTTATAAACTGGAAACGAGCAAGAATGAACGAAAATTAATTAAACAAAATACGTATGCCATTGAACTTTGCGACGACGCCATATTGGCCATTTTGATATTGAAATAAGTGTGCACGAGAAAAGTAAAAATGTTTGTAATGAGAAAACATTGAGTAATCTTATAAGTATTATATACAGAACTACTGGAAAATAAGTGTAGATTTTACGTTGAGTTATAGTTTATCGGAAAGTGATAAATATTGCAGTGAAAAAGTAACGAAACTTTTGTAATGCACTTATTACGTTCCCAAAGAATGGCAGCCGTTATTTTTCGTCGCGTAAACAAAAACGTTTTATGGTGAAATTATTATTCTAAAGTAAAATGAGTTAAGTTAACTTTGCACATTGTATATTGTTTTAACGTAATAAAGTGCTCGTTTGGTGATTATGCGTGGATATTCGATAAATTGTGATAAAGTTTACAATTTATACCACGGAAATTTCTCAAAATCAAAATATATTACATCGCTGCGAGAACAGGTCAGTTTTATTTACATATTGAAATATTTAACTAGTTAGATAAACTCGTAACGAAGCCAGGAAGGTATAATTTATGCAATATGATTATATTTTTGTAGACGAATTTTTCGTTTTTCTGCAAGTCTACGTAAAAATTATAAAGTGTTTGAAATGACGTTACATTTCGTCCGTTGGGCAAAGCGAGCTTTGCGCAGGGTAGGGGTTAATTTAGAAAGTTTTACTTAAATAAATTTCCTTATCATCAACATATATATTTTACTTATAATGAACATATACAGCAATTTGTAAAATTTATACGCACAGCCTTGATTATTTTTCTAATCTTATTAACCAATTAATTTTAATATATTATATTTGTGTATAATAGACAGTAATAATATTTTCAATCACATAGTCATCATCATGTCAGTGTAGAGACGTCCACTGCTGGACATAAGTCTCCCCCAAGGTTCTCCACACAGACTCGATTTCGAGCCGCCTGCATCCAACCGCTTCCCGCAATCTTATACAGATCGTCGGCCCACCTTGTGGGAGGCCTACTCCTGCTGCGTCGTCCGGTGCGTGCTCGCCACTCCAGAACCCTCCTGCCACAACGGCCATCGGTTCTTCGAGCTATGTGCCCTGCCACTTTAGCCTGGCTATTCTGAGAGCTATGTCGGTGACTTTGGTTCTCCTGCGGATCTACGCATCTCTTTTTAGATCTCGCAAGGAAACACCGAGCATAGCTCTTGCCATTGCCCTCTGAGTAACCCGGACCTTCCAGATAAGGCCCAAAGTAAGTGATCACGTATCGGCTCCATAGATCATCACTTGCAACATACACTGGTCAAGGACTTTCGTCTTGAGACACTGCGGGATATCAGACGTGAAGATATGCCGTGACTTCCCGAACGCCTCCCAACCGTATTAGATTCGACGAATGACCTCTTTCTCGAAGTTGGACCTACCCAATCGGATCATTTTTCCAGTTATACGTACTTGTCGACAACTTTGAGTGTAGAGTTCCCAACCTGAATAGGAGCAGGTACGACATGGAAGTCAGACGTGATTTTCGTCTTGTCCATGTTCATCTTAAGACCTACTTGTTGGGAGACTCTACGGAGGCCATCGAGCATTGTGCTGAGGTCTTCCATGGTCTTAGCCATGACTACGATATAATCAGCAAATAGAATGTGTAAGTAGTCGCCGTTTATTTGATGCCGAGTCCTTCACAGTCCAGAACCTTGAAAACGTCTTCCAGCGCAGCGGTGAACGTTTCGGATATATAACATCTTTCCGCCTCACCCCTCGCTATAGTTGAATAGGTCTTAAACTCTGGTCCTGGAGGCGGACTAACATGGTGGCGTTTTCGAACAAACACTTCAGCACTTCGACGTATCGATGGCACAGTTGGCGAGACTGCAGTGCCGCCCAGGTTTCGATCGAATCGAAGGCTTGCTCATAATCCACAAACGCCAAGTATCTATTATTAGTAGAGTATTAATTCTGAGTAAGAGTATTAATTCTGAGGAGTATAACCAGCCTCTGCTGGTTATACTCCTCAGAATTAACCTGCCGCAGCGTATGTACGTGGTCTATAGCCTTTACGGAAACTTGCTTGTTCGGGAGGCTGGAAGTCGTTTAGCTTGTTCTCGAGATGATTTGTGACGACCTCTGAAAACAACTTATAGACGTGACTCAGGAGTGAGATGGGTCTGTGTCAAAAGGGTCTCATCGCCTTTCTTGACGTAAAGCACCACCACACTGTGCCATGCCTGTGTCGTTTTGCCCTCGAATTTAATAACTTTCGAAGTTTTTCCAAGGCAGGTGCGCCGACAGCTCTCAAAAGCTCTGACGTAATTCCGTCATCACCCGGTGCCTTGTTGGTTTTGAGTAGATTTAGGGCCACTTTAATCCCGTGCATGCTGACGGGATGTCATGTCCGGGATATCTTCGGTATAGTGTCGGGTCAATCTAGCTCTAGTGTCAGTGACTGGAGTAGTAACTGGTGGTCATGTAGTCGATCCAAATTGCTCCACCCTCAGCTCATCACCGCTCGTTTGCCTAGTTTAGGGTTAAAATCTCCCATGACAATGGTGTAATGGGTTTTGAAGCTATGTATAGCCCGAGGTATGTCCTCATACATAGCTTCTACATCCTCATTGGAGTGTGATAAATGAAATTAAATAAATGAAATATTGCGAAAAATCTCTGCCGGAGGTTTATCGCACCCCTTGCCCCGCCGTTACTATGGCCGCTATCTGAGTCAGGAATAGCGGGGCCGCCGGGGAATAGAGGCTATTTTTTTCGTATGTGGCTCATTTTTGAGAGATTTTGCTTTGATCGCCACGCTTGGCAGACGGATTGGCGATCGTAGTGGCGGAAGTCTTTGATACTTAATGCTGCTGCCTATATAGTATCTTGCCTTTTACTTTCGCCTTACTTTGGGTGGTTTGAGTGCCATCTTCCGGTAGACTGACTGCATTGGTGGATCCGAGGCTACTCTTATCCAGTTCCTGCCCGTCAAAGGTAGTCACTCCACCTAGTTAGTCTGAGGGACAATAGCAAACCAACAAGGCAGTCATAATAATTTTATAAATATGACTAATTCGTTGGTCTGCTATTCTTCCCTCAAACTCGGTGGAGATATTAAGGAAGATAATGTTAATAAAGAATTACACAAAAAAAATCGAATTTTACCTCTTAATGTTCCCCGACATATTTGAGTTTTTGCGGGAACACGATGCGATGACGCACGCTTGCACGCTATAAGCTCTCCGAGCGGAATGGCAAACCTCCCTGCGCGCATATCCCATCCTCGCACGCATATGGCATCCCCGCACACTCCCGGAATGAATGAAGCGCGAGAAACGGATAACGTGTAAGTTAAGGATTACTAATATGTTTTTGAACAAATTCCATGTTAGAAGTAAATAACGCTTTTTTAAAGAATTATTTTGAGCAAATCGTAATATTGATTACTTGACAAAAATACCGTTATGGTCGTATAACCAGAATTAAGATAAGGTTTTCATCATAAATAGTTTATAGCATTGCTTTTATTCCTGTTTTATCAAAATTAATCCTTAACTATAAACAAGTTATAGGCTCTTAGTGTATTTGTTGTCTAGAATATTCAATTAACGTAGTTTAAGCTTATAATATATGAAAAAAATATTAGGCGCATTTTGAAACTAAGGTACTTTAACGTGCATTAAGCTACGAAGCGTGGTATAGTCACTTTTTAGTCAAGCAGTCATTTAACGGTAAATCATGTTTATATATTTCTATAACCGTAAGTGATAGAGATATGGTTCTTAGACAGAAAGATAGAGAATTTAAAACTGTATTACTTTGCATTCAAAACTCAAAATCGACCATTTGAGGGTTAACGGGGTTCTAGTTAAAGGACGGTAGAACGTATGTCCGGTACCTACTGAATATGCGTCATAATACCGTCCATACGCTCGGCCAATCGGAGAAGCCCATCGTCCGTGCTCGTGGAGTTTGCCCTTATATGGTAATACACCGACACCAACTCTGATAGAGAGCCCTGGTATATAAAGGGGCCGATAGAGAGGCCGGCACCGCTACTGATTGTCACCCTGCCCGAACTACGTGCTACGTCAACGTCGTATGTGTATCCTGGTCCCAGCTGTGGGTAAGTTACTACATTTACTGCGTTAGCGTACTGCCCATCTCTCTACCTGCTAGCTGAGGCCGACTGGCGCCGCCTGCCTGACCCTATTGGTTGTAGCTCTTCTAATGCTGCTTGCCTTTGGGTTCCAGGTCCACCTTGAGGCACCGGGCTACGCTACACTCTACTCTACGCTACCCAAGTTCTAATCTTCCGCTTCTCTTCACTTCTCCTGCACCGTCTTGGACAACACTCTTGCTCATCGTGCACACAGCGCCGGCGCCTGCCAGCTGAAGCCAACGGTCTGCGAGGATCTGCCCCTCTACGCGCAGCCCGTCGAGCAGCCTGCCCTGCACACTACCGGAGGGAACAGCGTGGGAGACTGCAGCCCTTAGTGTGTACAGGCCAGTGTCGTGTTGTTGGTCGGTCATACTCGTGCATAGGAAGTGAGACAATACTCGGCAATCAATGTATAGAACCTCTTCTTCGTTTTATTCCAGAACCCGTTACAAAATATATATTATTTGGTAAATATAATATCGGTCTGTGTGTAGAAACTTGGCGATGGCCTATGTTCAGGAGTGGACGTCAGCAGGATGGATTATAATAACATGGTCATTACATAGTTTTTATTATAATACTTGTGCCATAGGCTACCTCAGTGCCCTTAGTATTTTATAACAGTCAACCTAGGGTATCGTGTCTACGAAAAAGCGGATTAAAAGTCGAGACCCCCTTTGTGTTCTATGTTCTTTTTTATTTAGAATGTTAGACACTAGAAATAAAGCCTCTTTGAACCAGTATATCTTTGTTAAGAATTGATGGAAATAACTATTTTTATATTACAAATATGTAGTAAATTGAAGAGAATATGTCACAATATTTGACTACTATAAATGTTCTATTGAAATGAAATGGCATTTATTTTTGTCCACAAAAAACACACAGTGATACAAGAAAGAAAAAGACAAAAAGTAAACGTTAGAGGAAGGTAAACAATTAATAAATATTTTACAACCAAATCTATATGCCTTACGCAGACAAAAAGGGTTACCAGCTCAGCATTAGCTGGGTACCTGATTGGAGGATAGCGCTGATTTTCAGTTGGTCACCCTGTATAAGTGATGCTCGGACGGAGGCAAGCAACTAATAGAATTAAGCCAAAATAAAAATAACACAAAACTGACAATTGGTCCTAGAGTTATTAATATACATTTTCAAATGAGCTTTACGTTGTCTCCTGTTATTGATATTGACAAGGTACTATTTTTCCATCAGCCTTGGTTTATAAATAGGCTGGCTGCTGGGCAGTCAAGTTAACAAAGTTTTTTAAATCTGTACGGATTTCGTGTTGCGCTGTACAGACTCTTGCTTCTTTTACTTAAGAATTTTTTATAGACTCACGCTTATATCCTAAAAGCGGTAGGCAGAGGTATACTGTATTTGTAATTTATATTGACTTAAATTATAAGCAATTTATTAAAGGACACAATGAACACTCAGAACGAATACAAAAAAAATGTGCCATACAAAGTGTTATCCCTTGAGGCGATCGAACCAACAACGCAAGGCTCATGCAAGCCAATCGCGAAAAGACCCTCCTACCATCTCCTTTCGTATCACCTGCCGAGAGTCCTCCATCTGGGCATGGCTTGTCATGGTCTGTCTGGAAGTCGTTAAATAGACTCCTAACCGAGGGCGGCCAATGCAAATAAAACATGTGTAGATGGGGACTCTCGGACGGTACCGATTTGGCTTGTTCGTGCGGAGCAAGACAAACAAAAATATAAGTGTTTGCCAGCGACACGCTACGAAGAAGAAGATGCAAGCCAATTGCTTAAACCACGATGCTATATAATTTTGTGCAGTCTTATTAAGTACTCTTTCGTTATCCCTTCTTCTGAAGATACAAAATCCGTGAGGTAATTTCTAATTGAAATCTTTTATATGACCTATACTAATAATCTCGGTAAAACAATATTCCAGGGTACATAAATACCATTACTTTAAATCTATCCACACACTTCGAATACAAATACTCAGCCTGTACATTTTACCTATTGTTTCACCTCTAGGTTAAGACCCCACTACACACGTAATTTCAACCCTTTCCCTACTCATACCGATACCCGGGAAACCATTATAAAAAATGTACCGAAAATATTCCAGACAATGCCTCGAATGGTAGCGAAGCGATCAAAATAAATAATGACGTATTGTTTTTGGAAATAAAATTTTATTTACGAATTTTATTGCAATATACATATTACGTTTTAAAATTACTAAATTTTAAAATATAAGATGTGTTTATGATTATGTTTTCACTGTTGACTGACATTTCGTTTTCTTTTCGTACCCTTTTGAAACGTTCACCTTACAATAGGGTGCAAAAAAAAGAATATGCCGTGCTCATCATATAAGGTGATGCTAGTCTACATTTAATATGCCAGCGAGTGTAACAATGCTCAGATTACACGTACAGAAACACGTCATAAAATTTGAGTGAGAGCACCATTAGATACCGTGAAGTCACTCAACAACATACTCCTTGTTGGACGAACATAACATAATATAAAATAACTTCACGCCTTTTATCCCCGAAGGAGTAGAGAGAGGTGTATTACGCACCCACACTTCGCCAGTTATGTTTCGGTCCCAATGTAATAGGGCCTATTGCCATCTACCGGGCACATTTTTAAGCGAGCGATAATTAACATTTTAATACACACATACCTTCGAAAAGTCAGAGGTGTGTGCCCGGGGTAACTGGGGATCGAACCCGAGACCATCGTCTCGGCACTCCGTTACGTACACCACTGGGCTATCGCTGCTGCTATGCTTGTTGGACAAACTTTTGTAAAATATTAGATAAAGAAAGAAAGTGAAGCTAATATCTGGTTAGACTAGAAAGCTGACCTAGGAGACCCAAGCCTTTTGGCTAGGAGTTAGGCTCCTAGGTAAAAGCCTAGAGCCAGTCTGAATTCTTGGATTTAATTGGGATAAAGCTAGAACGATGATGAAGGTCATAAGTGAGAATAAGAGAAAAGGGAGAGAAAGGCAGAAATAAAAAAGACACAGAAATAAAATCAGTGGCACAGTTAGCGAAATAATGAAAGAAAGTAATATTGTATTAATCAAACTAGAAGCATTAAGGCACCGCAATAAAGTTAAGGCGCGAGGCGTGAAATTAATGAATCTATTATAACAATGTTCAGTGGTGGCTTTTTCTGTCTGCGACATAGGAGAATTTATTGCGAGTGGCAGGGTGTGGTGGTGGCTGTGTGGTATGTATATGGCACAAGGGGCAAGGTTACACGTGGTGGGTTACTTCAGGGGATTTTGACTTTCATCGACGACGCAAGTAGTAAAACAATATTGAGATGCTTAATTTATGATGTGCACTTATACGTCCGTAAATAGCATCCCAGTTTGTCGCTTTAGTGGATTATTTTTATTGCAACAATTTGTTTGCATTTGCATGTCTTGTTTATGTTTTGTTCATATCTTAGATACTATAAATGTTTCTTTATGGATAACTCGCTGAATTTATTGTGTATAGTTTGGTCCATCTAATTCTCTAGAGAGAACTATTAGTAAAGATACTGATAACTGACTGTACATATGTCGTAATGGCTTAACCGCAACAAGAAATAACAGTTTCGAGTCTGAATATTTTAAAATTATGTCTGTTCTTTGAGTACTTGTAAAGTCTCCTATGACACAGTACTAATCGTGGGTATAATGGAAGAACTAAATAACTCAAAATTTCAAGTTTCGAGATAATCGCGATTTACTGTTTTATTGACACTTTTTTTTACATCACTAAGAAATGGAGAACAAATTTAGCGTCGGCGATTTTATATGCTTTAAGCATGTTTGCTGTCGATTCTATGCTTGATAAAACTAGCTTTTATCATGAACCAAAAAAATATTAAAAATAAAAAACCAAGTTATCTAATTTTGCCACACCAAGATATTGCAAACATAGCGTAGTTAGCTAATTCTATAATGTAGTTTCAGTTTTAATTTCATTCATTCAGTTTTCCCACACATTAAATGAATGTGAATACATGAATTTGGGTCAACTAAGTACACTTATTGAGTTTTAAACCTAAAGAAATATTTAAACACGAAGGCATTTTTAGTGAAAATTTATTTGTTAAATTTTATCACTGATTATTGATCTCACATGAAATAAAAACCTGGATTGGAAGTAGTAACATTGTATATACAAAAAAAAAATAAACGTAAAATTACAATAAAAAAAATTAACAGAATTAGGTATGACAACAAAATATTATAATTATGTTATAAATCAACTAAATTACTTATTATAAATCTTCAAAAATCAACTAAAACAAAAATAACTTGCCTTTGCATTCAAATATACTAGGGTGGTCTGAAAAGTTTCCGACCTTAACCTGAAGGAAGCAGCACTCGTCAAAAAAAGTGTTATGGATGTGTGATTACTTCTTGTGGCAGTTAACCACCAACATTTCAGCTATTTTGTAGCAGTAGTTGCTATTTGACAGCCTTACGATTAAGTCTATGTGAGTGTGTTTTGTGAAAATGGGAAATGTTGTATCGAGCTGGCATTAAATTGTTGTTTTTAAAAGGCACTACGCCGACGCCATTCAAGTTAGATTAAAACTCTGTTTATGGTGACTCTCTGCTCCATCATAATCGCGCTAGCCTTATCCCGGTTGCATCCAAGACTTACACGTTTTAGAGCCCGAGGTCCGCTTATTGATCTAATCAGGTATGACAGAATATCAACTTTTCCACAGAGCGCCAACCGTTTGATCTCCGCAACCCAAAGGGATAGCGATATTCCATGGTTTAGACCAGTATCAGTTTATTTGAGGGTACGGAATCCCCGTAACGACTGTCAAAGATCTTCCAGACAGCCAGGACCGACAGTTTAGCGTGCTCCGAGGCACGGGGCAAGCGATAATTAACAATTTAATACGCACTTAACTTTGAAAAGTCATTGGTGCGTGCCGTGTATTCGAACCCGATACCCCCTGCATGGACATCTATTAGTACCTCCACTAGGCCATCGCTGCCTCACTGCTCAATCATTTACTACATTGAAATTTTGGGCAGCTGAATTTAAACCTGGTCGTAAGAGCTAGGGAGCTAAGGTCCGGGAAGTCCAAACACTGCAACCACTGAAGATAACCTCGCAAAATTTCACCAAATGGTGCTAGACGACCGCTGAATTAAGTAAGAGATATAGCAGAGGGTATGAAAATGACCAACAAATGAATTAGTTACATATTAAATGAAAATTTAAGCATGAGCAAGCTTCCAGCGCGACGGGTGCTGCGTTTGCTCACGTTGAGACCAAAACCGCGTTGACCCGTCGAATGATCATTTTTTTAAAGCTCTATTTGCGTAGTTAAGGCCTAATAAATCCAAGTTTTGGTCCAAATAAAGACTGTAGATGAAACGTGGAGACACCATTATACGCCCAAATAAATAATACATTCCAAACAGTAAATTGCTAAGGAGGAACCGACTCCAAAGGACAAAGGCCGTTTATTCTGCTGGGAAAGTGATGCTGACTGCTTTTTGAGATGTTCATGGAGAGAGATCGAAAGGGATAACTATTACTGCATAGCATAGTATGCATGCTAAATTACTAACAAATTGAAGGAAGAAGTTGAGCAAAAAGGTCCACATTTGTTGAAAAGACTATATTACTGACATAAATCTTCGTATATTTTATATTTATTTTGTAGTTGATTGCCTCCATGGCACAATAAATAACCTTACTTACTTGATACTTGATGGCACGGGCTGTTTCCGCAACTCCACGTCTTGGCGTGTATTTTGCGTGCGGGTGGGAATGGTGTCTTCATTCGAGCCACCCCAGCTCTTCGAGGAAGGCCAGCAGACTCTTGATGTGGCCCACGGCCTCCCTCAGGGTGCTGTATCTGGTCAGGTACTGCTGCCTGTACTGTGCGACCTCAGGGCAGTCGAGGAGCAGGTGGGCTGCCGTCTCGTCTGCTGCCATACAGGCCCTGCACAGCGGGCTGTCGGTGATACCTATAGTAAATAGGTGTTTATTAAAGAATCCGTGTCCTGTGTAGGCGGCCGTGACTGTCCGTAGTTGTTGTTTGGACAGCCGGAGGATTTGTTTGGCTATCTTACCGTCTACTGCGGGAAGAGCCTCCTTGGCCTGCCTACATGTTTCAATACCAATCCAGGACTGGTTGTGTTTGGTCCTGGTCCTATTTCTTACCAGGTTGCGATAAAAACCAGAAGGGAGGGGAATTATGGGCTCGGGTCCCACCACCTCTAAAGTGGCCCCTCTTTTGGCGAGTACGTCGGCTGCGTCATTCCCTCTTGAGCCACTGTGGCCCTTGATCCATTGCAGTGTTAATTTGTTTAGTTTACCTACCTCTGTTAGTTTCTGGTGGCATTCAAGCGTGAGTGCCGAGGTGATAGTATGGCTTTTGAGGGCTGAGAGGACAGCCTTACTATCTGAGAGGATCCTAATGGATCGTTCCCTTACCTCACGTGCCATGATTGCTGTGGCAGCTAGGATTATGCCAAAACATTCGGCCTGGTAGACCGTGTTGTAGGCTCCCAGCGGTGCTGCGATGTTGATGTTTAGGTCCTCGGAGAATACTCCTGAACCCGTACCTGTATCCGTTTTGGACCCATCTGTGAAGATCGTGAGCTCGTTGTGATTAACTGCTCCTCCGTGTAGATCCTCGTACAGTTGGATTTTGTATTTCTTGTCGAAAACAAATTGTTTCGGTATGCGGTCGCTTATTGCTTGTGTGATAGGAACTTCTTTAAAGAGTGTATTTAAGTTGTTAGTGTGCGGTATATTCGTGTCTTTCCAGAGCTTCAGGGCTCTCAGCCGGACTGCCGACATCGTTGCTTCCTGTTGTATGAACAGGTGCAATGGAGGCAGATCCAGCAACACTTCAAGTGCCGCTGTTGGCGTTGTTTTCATACAGCCCGTGGCCGCTAGGCATGCAAGTCTTTGAAGCTTCTGAAGCTTGTTGGCGGCCGTTATTAGGTTGGTCCTAGGCCACCACACTACTGCGCCGTAGCTTACCATCGGACGTATTATTGTCTTATAGAGCCATAAGACAATTTTGGGGGATAGGCCCCAGCGTTTTCCTATCATCTTCTTGCACTGCCAGAAAATGATGCTGGCTTTATTGAGCTTATTTTCCATGTGGCTGTTCCATGTCAATTTGCTGTCGAGAGTGACACCTAGGTACTTGACCTCGGTAGACAGCTTAAGCTCTGTATCGAATAACCTGGGCAATCGGTAAGTACCCAGCGCGCGTTTGTGTGTGAACATAACTAGTTCGGTCTTGGTCGGGTTTACAGATAATTCGTACTCATTACACCACCACTCTACTATGCGTAGGGCTTGTTGGGTTAGGTCGTACACTGTACTGGTTACCTTACCTGATGTGAGTATGGTTAGATCATCTGCATAACCTATTGTATAGAAGTATCTCGCGTTGAGTTTGTCTATGAGTTCATTGATGACTAAGTTCCACAATAGCGGGGAGAGTACACCTCCCTGCGGGCACCCTTTAGTTATCAAGGCTGTCTGATTGTCGCCTTGCAGGCGCACTACCCTTTTGCTGAGCATGTTTTGGATCCACTGTATGAGCATCTGATCCACACCATGCCTGGCTAGGGCGTTGCTTATGCTGGAAAAGTTTGTCTTGTCGAAGGCTCCTTCTATGTCGATGAAGGTGCCCAAGCAGATGCTTTTTTGTTGTATAGCAGCTTCTATCTGGGCCACGACCTGATGTAAGGCCGATTCCGTCGATTTCCCTGAGCTGTATGCATGTTGGTTGGCATGTAAGGGTAGGTGCTTAAGAGCCCCACTTCTTAGTTCCCTCTCGCAAAGCCTTTCCAAGGCTTTAAGCATGAAGGAGGTAAGGCTTATTGGTCTAAAGGACTTTGCATGGGTATAGTCTATTTTGCCTGGTTTTGGTATGAAGATTAGTTTGACTTCCCTCCACCTCTTCGGTACATATCTGAGGGCCAGGCTAGACCTCATGATTGCCAGGAGTCTTTTAAGGACAGGTTCCCCTCCCCATTGTAGTAACCCTGGGAAGATGCCATCCAGTCCGGCTGCTTTGAAGGGGTGGAAGCTATCGATGGCCCATCGGAGTTTTTCTTCTGTGACCACGTTGTTTGCTTGTCTCCATTCGTGTTCGGTCGCCACTGTTGGTGTATCGTGCCACGTTACTACCGGGGTGAGGACGCAGCCTGGGAAGTGTGTTTCGAGTAGGACGCGTCTTGTCTCCTCCTCCGATGTAGTGTATGTGTTATCCGGTTTACGGAGAGTACCTGGTGCAACCGTCGGTTGCTGGGCCAGTAGTTTCCTTACCCGGTTTGCTTGTTGGCAGGATTCAATGCTCCCACAGAATTTTCTCCATCCCATGGTGCGTTTGAATCTGAGGCATTTCCTGTATTCTGATTTGGCCGCTTTATAAGCGTCCCAATCTGTGTCCGCGCTTGTGTTCATTGCCCTATTTAGAGACTTTCTTACCTTCTTGCGCTTACGTTCAAGTTCAGCGCCCCACCAGGGTTGTTTCCCCGGGGTTGAAGGTGGAGTGGTTTCTGGGCAAGCTGCATAATAGCTGTCTAGCATCGACTGCGTCAGTATACATACCTGATCGTCGATCTGTTCAGTGTCACCCAGTACCGGCGGCGTGGCCGTAAGGGTAAGTTTCTCATTAAGTAGTAAGACATACTTTGCTTTGTCAGTGTTGTGTGGTTTCCTGCGGGGCTGTGTGGGCTGTATATCGACTTTCATGGAGAAGCTGATCCATCTGTGGTCTGAGCATGATGCCTCTTTCGAGACGTGCCATCCTTTGATGCGTTCAGCCGCTCCTTCTGTTGCGAGAGTTAAGTCGATAATTGTCTGACTACGTTTAGTGACGAAGGTGGGCTCCGTACCTGTGTTTAATAGGGTAAGATTAGTGGTGAATAAGTATTCAACCAATGACGTACCTCTGTTATTGTTGCAGTCCATGCCCCACATTTGGTGGTGGGCATTGGAGTCCGTTCCTATTACGACCTCCGTATTGGTTCTCTCGCACTGGTTAACCAGACGCGTGAGGTCGAACGGAGGCGGGTCTTCGGCCTCGGGCATGTAGACCGATGCGAAAACGACCGCTATACTCCTTGGCTGCTGTATTATTTCAATTTGTATTGCTGTGATGTCTCTGGAACAGAACTCCGTTAAAGCTTGGGCTCTGATGTTTTTAGTTGTAAGTATGCAGGTTCTTGGATGTGTGTGGTCAGTAGAATAGTAAATCTTACCTCCCAGGCTGGAGAGGCCTCTAATGAGGCCACCCCTTATCCAAGGTTCCTGGATGAGCACGATGGCTGAATGTTGGACCTCCATCCATTTGCGCAGTTGCGCAGTGGCCGTTTGGCTATGATGGAGGTTGATTTGTAGGCAGCTGACGTCACTAGGCAGAGGGTTCATCTGTGGGTGATGTCCCCTCCTCCCCGACCTTCAGCTGCGTTAGGCCAGCCAGGATGTCGCCAGCCTCCACCCCGTCGTCCCGCCGCACCGGACTCAGGAGCAAGCTCTCATCTTCCGAGTTACCCTCGGCTGACGGGCCAGCCCCCGAGCCAGACGCGGCCGGCTCTGACAGGCCGGATTTCGCGGAGCACCCTGACTGGGTGTTTGAGGCATGTTGTGTGGAGTTGTCGCATCCCGGAGGATGGTCGACATACTTTCCTGTAGAGTCCCGGAACCGGACGTAGACTGCACCCAGCCCCAACGCGAGGCGGCGCTCGTTCTGCACCAGGACCGGGACTTGTTCCTCCGGGACGCCCACGACCAGGAACCACCCACCTGACTGTTTCTCCGAGTGCAGCAAAGACCATTTGTCGACCGCCAACCAGGGGTTCTGGAACTCCAGAGCCCGACCCACGTCGCGCACGTCTTCCCAGACCCCCTGTTCGTTGGGAACGACAACGCCGCACCGCACTCTCTTCGGGGCCTCTTCCTGGCCCCTGACCTCCAGTTCGAAGCCCGGTGGTGGGACCAGGAGAGAGACCGCCTCCGTCAGCCAGGTACGCGTTGCCTCGTCGGCGCACCAGAGTTTGAGGACCCCGTCCGCGTACATGGGTTTCCCGGTGAACGCAGGGGCGGGGCGTTTTGGAGTTTTAGTCGACCAGGCGTCACTCAGGATCTTCCTTTGAATCTCCGTGAGTATCCGGTCCACGAACTCCTTCGGCAAGTTCCCTGTGCGCTTGCATGTTACTGCAACGCCCAGAGATGCCTTGGAGACCTGTGCATAGGACTTACCCTGTTTAGTGGAGGAGTCGAGGCGGGGCTTCTTGTGCTCCCCTCGAGGCGAGCTGGTCTCGTTGAGAGCGCGTTTGGCCTCACCTCTTTCCTTGTTTTCGGCAGTTTTACCTGCCGTGTTTCCTGGTGGTGCTGGGGCTAGATGCCGTCCAGGGTGACCAGCCCGCCGCTTGGCGGCAGGCGGCTTCCCCGTACTGCCTCCGGCCTTTGTGCACCCCCTACTGCTGAGCACAGGCTGCGCGCTGGTCACATTACTGGGACCTGCGACAGCGACCTGCACCGCTGTTTTTGTAGAGGCAGCACCGGCTGCGGCAGCGGTTTGTGCCGCCTTCCGCCTTATTGCCAGGCGCTGTCTCTTATTTTTGTTTGCCCTCTTCTTCTTCGCAGAGCTGGTAGCAGCGGGGCCACTCGGTTGTGTGGTGGGCGGGTGTTGGGCAGGATTGGTGGTCTTGCCCTTACCCTTGCCCTTGTGGTGACTTACCACTTGCCAGCCTGCGAAGGAGGAGTCGTCTTCCCGCTTGATTTCAAACGGGCTGACGATTGTAAGGACGGGACCAGTACTAGCGTTAGCCAGCGCTGAAGTCTCGTCCTTGGGGGATGGTTTAACACCTGCAGCCGAGGCCACGGCGTCAACCATCTGTTTAGTTGATGCGGCGGGAACAGCTTTCGCTGCCACCGTCGCAGTTGGGGTAATTAAAGGGATTTCGGTATCCATACAAGTTTACTAAGACTTCATCCCTCTGGCTTCCCACCCTCCATGGAGCCCGCAACTGG
The DNA here is from genome assembly GCA_944739405.2 of Euclidia mi. Taxonomy (NCBI): domain Eukaryota; kingdom Metazoa; phylum Arthropoda; class Insecta; order Lepidoptera; family Erebidae; genus Euclidia; species Euclidia mi. The sequence continues at coordinate 94,515,497 of OX123184.2, forward strand.
GAACGTCATCCGGACGTTAGGATTACCAGAGGGATATAGGAACGCGGGGCTGGTTTACAGCACGACTTCGGGCGCCCGCTTGGGTCAACGGCCTGAGCCGAGTTACCAACTCTAGCCGTCATCCCCCGCTTGCGCCCTCCGTATAGCCTTCACCAACCACATCAACAGCCGAAATAAATTCCAACTGCTGATGTGGACCCTACGTCCCTAGCCTGTGGCCCTCTGACGGGACACGATGGCCATTTCCCCCGCTGCGGCTCACAGCGGGGGCTACCGTTTAGCGTGAAATCAGGACCAAAGAGGGCGTGTTGCCTCACGGTCACATTACCGCCAGCGCCGCTCGGCTCAACCCCCCAGGACTCCGTCATCCCCGCGTACGGCGCTCGACTGCGCAGGTCCTAGCGCAGGTGGTCAGCTTCTCTTACCCGTGACTTTTTACTACGAGCCCACACCCACCCGACCACGAAGGGGCGTGGTGAAGAGATGTGTTCCTGTATGTGGATGTGTGCGCGCATGTGTGTACGTGTGTGTATGTGTTTGTGTAATGTGCCTGTTGTTTGTGTTTCGGCTGGAGGTTTTGGTTGCATCCATTTCTGAAGGAACTGGACCAAGAACGGGCGGCAACCTCGAGAAGGATAGTCCACCAGCCTTGCCTAAGGGATCATCGCGACCTGCGCTACCCCTGAGACCATTCGCCACTCCCTACACCGGACTCAGGTGAAGGGAGTAGAAGTCAGTGCAGATCAGTGGTGTTAAATATGAGTTGACCTGCACGGGCTTCCGCCCGAATAAATAACCTATACGTCTGTTGATCGAGAGGTCTTGGGTCCGATGCCCAGGTTAGGCAAGAGTGTAGGTAACTGATTTTTCTGAATTCTCAGTAGTAGAACGAAATCTGGCAATGTGCCCGGTAACGTCAATAGACCCCCTTTTTACGTAGGACCTAAAAATGCATGATATGGCCAAATGTGGGTGTAATAATTACAACTTCTGTCTACCTTTTCGGAGTATCGGTTTGCTACATCACGCTTTGCTCGCTATCTTGCGACGTATTTTCTCACCATTAGGCTTTCATAATAGGAAGGGGGCGTATAATGGTCAAATAAGTATATTAACTACTTCTTCTCATTTAGCTCATTTCATCAGCCTATCACTCCTAGAGGTGGGCCTCCCCAGGGTTTGCCACAAGACCCATTCTGGCGGCCAACACTACGCTTGCTGAGGCATGGCCTTAATTTAAAAACCTGCTTTTTAAACGACTGGCCATAAGTTCCCCCATCCAATTTGCTATTACTCTGATCTATGTCAGTTTCTTTAGTCTTCTGCCGGATAATCTCGTTCTAGAAATTATCCATCAGCGAAATCCTACTATCCTTTATCCATTGTCCTTTTCATAGCTCTGAGAGACATGTAGAGCAGGCAGTGCATTGCAGGTCAGCCCAGTTCCAATAGGGTTGGAGGCATTTTCGTAATCCACAAAAGCCAGCCACAGCGGCCGGGTCTTCTTCGGATTTCTAAATAACCTATGAAAATTATGCTCCGTATGGATTTGGCCTACAGTACTAAAGCCTTTAAGAAACCTAGCCTGCACCGGTGGCTGGAAGACATCAAATCTTGATGTCAGAAAAAAGTAGGGAGGGGTGTCCACACCGCCCAGTCTTAAAGAGCTGCTCTCTGAAGCACGAGGCAAGCCATAACTAACAATTGAAACACATTACTTCGAAAATTTACTGCCTAGAATTCTAACCCGAGCCCTGTGAATGGCAGTCTGTTGATATCTCCACTAGGCTATCGCTTCCAACCTTAGAAACATAACATGTCTTATAATAGTATATCTGTTTATAATATAATAATGCTGTTTTTACCGGCGTTTTATTACAATCGGATAATTATTATCCGATTGTAATAAAACGCCGGTAAAAACAGCATATTGCACGTACTACTATTTAAAGTTGCAGTGAGTTTAGAATCTAAATCGATCATTTTGCTGTATTCTGCTACCTAGTGATTTAGTTTTATTTAAGTAATTTTATTTTAATCGCAGCAAGATTTTCGTTCTAGAGATGCTTCGTGAAGCCCTGGCGCTCCGCGGAGCACACTTTGAGAATGGTTGGTCTATAGGTTTACATTATTTCGCGCTAATTTGTACTACTGAATTGCACGATAACTTTGCTAACGTGCGTATACTATAAATAGAAATATTAAATAACTTCACCTATTGACATTTATTTGATTGGAATCTCTTATAAATTAACATTTTCTCGAAGAAGAAATAAATAAAAATACTTATTTAAAAACCGAATGAATGCTCATTAATGCCCGAATTAAATAAATCAAGTTGACGTGACAACGTCTTATAAATTGGTTTGCCGGGTGACACTTCAAGAAACTGCGTTACGCTCCGCTCACGTTATGCGCTCACAATGAGAGCGAGTGAGAGGCACGCGTCCCGCCTAAGAGCGAGAGAGACAGACATAAAAAGTGAAAGGCACGCGTCTTTCATCCTTCTTCCTACTATACGAATGAATATTCACATTAAAATTATTTTACTACTCAAAGTCGTTGTCACGTAAAACTTTCGCCCGTATACCGACTTTACAGGCAACCAATTTTTTCTTCAACTTGACTAGTTTCATTAAAATATTTTCGTGCGCGGAAGAACTAAATAACTCAATTTAGCTAATTTATTTCATGCTCAAGTGATCAGAAGTCACAGTTGTTCATTTATTTATAGAGTTAGTAATTTTTTCTACTAACATTTAATGTTCATTTATACTTATCTATTTCTATAATTGAAACACAAAAATGGCTTTATTTTTGGACTGGGTTAAGATATAAGAATGTTTGTTAGACCAAAAGATGCGGCTCATTTTGGGGTTCACGAAAATGGTGAAAGGTCAATTTGGCCAAAATCTGAGTTATTTAGTTCTTCCATTATACCCACGTAATGTTCAATGGTAGAGTTGTCTTAATTATCATGTAACTAAAACCACCTATAGAGAGTGACTTGATGACTTCTCTAAAATGTATATTTTATTCCTGTAAAATAATTTAAGGTATCCTAATAAACATTTTAAATTTTACCTGGTACTCTAACAAATCAACAATATTAATAATGAAAAAACGTTGGTTCTCAATGACAAAAAAGTCAAAGCTCAAGATTTTCCACTCGCCATCTGATAGGCTTAATAGCAAACTACTCTGAAATTTGTGGGTGGCAGTTTATCGGTTTATAAGTAAAACCATTATTCTTAAAATAGAATCGAGTGGTATTACATATTTAATCGTCGGATATTAGTTTTACAGTGACAACATTCTCATAAAAGTTATTCTCAATTTATTAGATCAACAGTAGGTTTAACCCACGCTTTCGATTGTAGACAGTGATAATAATAATTGTATGATAAATAAAACCACATAAGTGGTCGTGAAGTATTTATGAACCCGACCCCCGACCCGAAAAATAACTAAATTATTTTTAGTTTCGACTTCAAAATATCTGTTGGTATTATGCGTGTTTACCGTTTAGTTTTGGTCTTATTTACTTACGGAGGTTACATTACTTACCAATATTTAATCTATCGATGGATTTGGCTGCTAGGGTACATATACCTATGTAACATATTTTGTATGGAGCTAAACCATCGATAGATAGAATTTTGAAACGGGCGTAAAAAGCATAACTTATTTAGTAAACAAGTGTACGACTAATTGGGAATAAGGTGAAGCTTTGGTTTGTATACCTTGGCTGATAACACATTTGTTCTAAATATATGAGAAAGAACTAGCCAAATCTAAAATTTAAATTCATATTTTACTTCATACAGGAGTAAGTCTAAATGCAGACCCAAACAACTGTCTCTGAAATTACTGTGTATCGTAAGCTATAACAGCAATAAACTAACGATGTTATCAAATAACATTTACCTACCACACGGCGTCCGCAGAAAAGGGATAATGTAACTGAGTCGACGTCGCAATATGGGAGAGGCTCGTATAAGTAATAGCGCCTGCAGACATCGGCAGCTTTGTTTGAATTAATGTGACGTCATCCGACCTTGGAACCAACATTTGGATAAGGGCACCAATATTGGCTGTTTATCATCTAACTAATTGGACGTAACAGGTATGTAGAACTGGTCAATACGAGGCTATATTGCTGTTATTAAAGGCTACATATTATCCTTGCGATAATTACAGGTGGCATTGTGGCAGTGGTTCTTACATCTTGATATTATTACGAAGAGAATTTATATGTATCAGATTATTAGTGGTTTCCTTGGTCGTGCGTGGTAGCAATAATAATGTTCCTATTATTATATATTTAAAGTTTCAGCTTGCGGAGGTCAGACGGGTTGCGGAGAAAAGACAGGCGATCGCACTGTGGAAAAGATAATATTCAGCCAAATCCGGTTGGACTAGTAAGCGGACCCCGAGTTGATAACGCTAGAAGGATGATGATGGTTATTATAGATTTTAGGGAAAAGGAATCTTGCTTAAAATAATATTTTGGTTGTTATACGGTAGAGTGATTCCAGGACAGAAAACATACTATACCTGGCTACATTCCACCTACCAAAATTAACTTGCTCAGTGTTTGAAAAAGCAGCTTTTTGAACCTTTTGAAAACAGATTGCAATCTTCTATTCCAGGAATATGGAATTGCCATCTGCAAAACTTTGACATTACTTGTGGTCTGTGGGATGAATCAACAATTCCTTTAATGCTGGATTGTGAACTCCTGCCGGCAAAGCCAGTTGTAAGCACGCAACACCATTAATTAAATAATGATTTATTAATTATTATCTCGCGATATCAAAAGTACGCTCGTACTGGACTGCGCATCGCACCAGTTTTTTATCATAATAGGATATAACTTTCTTGAAATAGACCCACCGTCGAGGCAAATTACCTGATATCGACCAGGTAGAAATTTCCGTTAAAAGTGTTATAATATTATTATAGACTATGAAATAAAATGCGCTTGCTTCTATGTCAATTGCAGTTAAAAAACTGCAAATAAAAAGTAAAAAGCTAAAACCTGACTATGACAAAAAAATCGACGCTGAAAAAGAATGAAATAAGATTTTCAGGATGCTGAAAAGGAAGGTTACTGGAAAAACAATAACAAAACAAAAATAAGATAAGAACCGCAGTCACACGTTATTAGTTGTTTTGTTACGGTTCTATATAACAAATGACTACGGATGACAGGAAAAGTGCCCTAAAATATTGCCCGTTGATTATTGGCAATGAAAAATTTAATCATACGAATAAAACATCCTCTTTGCATTCATTTGAATAAAATTACCATTTTGTAATTTTTGTCAAAAAAATTAAAAATAACAGAATATTTATTTTATTGGACAGGGTTGCATTCGTTGGATTTCCAAAATTTTCAAATCCAAACAATCACTAAAACGAATTTTAAAATATATTTTTTATTACAGCGTTGTGCGAAACTGAAAAGTAGGCCTTTGAAAGGAAAAATATACATACCAATATTTTTCAACAAATAGTTGCAAAGCCGGTGATATTTTAAATTCGGCATATAACTTATGAAACGGATTTGATATTTATTACATTTAAAATATATGTACAGTTCTTATTAATTTAGCAATCAATAACTGACTCTGTACAAATCCTAGTTAACGAAAAACTATAAACCTGTTTTGAATACCACGTAAATATTCACGTTATTTGTAATTATGAAGAAAACGATCAATATTTTTGTGTCGTCCGTCGTTACAGTCCATCAAAAACACAGATTTAGATGATGTATAAATTCAAAGCATTTATTCTACGACAAAACCTACTCACCCCATAAATATAGGGATGTTCTCAAGTAGTAAACTCAGACACTTTCAATGAAATGTAAAAAATAATCTCTCTCTACGGATTTAGTACAAAATATGGACTAGTGACGTCATAATATTTTGCTATCAAGTACATACATACATACATACATAGTCTCACGCCTATAACCCCGAAGAGGTAGGCAGAAGTGTATTTCTACCCCCACTTTTCGCCAGATATACTTTAGTCCCACGTAATAAGGGGCGAGCCTATTGCCGTACCGGGCACATTTCCAGACTCCGTGCTGCTGCTGAGAATTTCGAGACAGAAAAACCCTATAACACTGCCTGACCCAGGAATCGAACCCGGGACCTCCCGATCCCACGCGCACCTTTGTGCCGCGAGACCAACGAGGCAGTCGTATAGGGTTTGATGTCGAGTTTTCCGTCTCTACGCAAAGATGGTAGGTATTTGCATCGTGTTATCCCTTAGTCGCCTCTTACGATACCCACGGGAAGATAGGGGGTGGTGACACTTGTATTCTATGCCGTCAACCACACGGATCAAGTAGAGTACTAATTATCAATAAAATGACAATAAAAAAATTTAAATAGAGTATTAACATTAATTAATCAATGACACTACCATCCTGGCATACTTATATACCTGATTTATTTTACTTGCAGGAAACCTCCATATTGTAATGATAAACGTATTATTATATTATCCATCCATCGCCTAATAAAACAAAAATTCATCCAATAGCAAGAGGTATTTGGAAAATTATCAGCAGTACATATTTTGGAAATATGTATGCGATATTAATATACTCGCCCATAACGCATACCTATCGACTTAATATACAAAATATCTCTGCTCAATCCTCGGGGGCTTAGAGGCGAAAACAACATGCATAACAGAGAAGTTTTAGTCGGAATTGGCTAGCTGGATATCAAAACCCAGGAAGTTAATTCCATCCATAACTTCCCGAAGCACCAATCAATTGGTATTCGATTTAATATCGAATCTGTTTCTATGTGCCAGCTCGAACGAGATCCAGAATTTGATTTGTACTGCAATATCTACTAAAGCTATTTTGTTATGAAAATGTAACTTAATAAGACCTTATTCTTAAGGGAAGTGTTCGGAAAGAATTTCCGATGTATTTTACTGGCAGATTATTTTTTTATAAATTTAGGTTGATCTTTTTGGGGAAAAGAGTTTTTAGGAATATGCGGATATACACGGACTTAAAATTGAAAATCTTTCTGTGTAATAAACGCTTTTTATTTAATATTATGCTAGTTTAGATTCTTATGGTAGATTTAAGTCTTATTGTCTTAACCGATAATATTGTTCTATTCGAGTAGAGCAAGGGAGCAGAAAAGAAAATAAGAGTATACTGCAGAGAGAACGAAAATTATGAAAAGTGCGAGAGGAGTACAGCTAAAAGAAGGGAAGCAGGCAACAAGAAAGATGAGCCAAGGGAAAGGATGCAGAGAACGAAAGATACATAGGAAGCGGGAGATGGGACCAAATTTAAAAATTAAAGACAACACGAGCTGCAGAAAAATCACACATAAATTCAGAAACCCGAATTATGAAAATAAAGTGCAGCCATAAATCTTTGAAACAATCCTATCATTTAGCATAATCGTCAGCTAGTCAATATAAACTCATAAATAAATGTAAAATTTGATTGATGTAGTCCTCGCAACCAATTATTCCTACCGCGGTTTTGTACGTTGCAGCCATTTTTCTTCAGGCCAGTACCGATTCAATCATTTGAAGTCACTTCCTGGACATAATTCCTGTACATTTGCGCCCTTTTTATTAGAATGGCTGGTGCCATTCTAATGAAAAGGTTCTCTTGTTAAGTAAAAATGTTGTATACTTTTGGTTTTTATTTTATTTTATTCTACAAGGTTCCTAACGATCATAATAAAAAACGAATTAGTGACCCCTTCACGTTTCAAGGTTTTATATTGGAAGTTCATGAGTGTTATTTTTGATATTAACAAAAAATGCTCGGACGAAAATTTATTATTAAAAGCTTTAAGGCTAAAATAATTTATTGATTACACAAAAAAATTGAATATTTGATTCTTGGCTTCGAATTTCAGTTTTAAATGCCAGCACTTTTCCACAGATTTACATAAACCAATCAGATACTCATATTATTATTAATATTAACTATTCATAATGTTCCTTACTCATTCCACCTTCTACAATGCAAGTTATGAATATATCTTGAAAACTTTTAATAACTCAGACTCTGGGTCAAAGAAACTGTTAAGAATAGTTTTTATTTAAGTTTAAAACAGGTTGAATATTATATAAAGTCTAAATGAATAATTTTACTAGAAATTTAATTGAATTTATGAAATCTATTTAAACTGAATAAATTTAATGAATAAATGTTTACTCATTTATTAAATTAAAATATTTCAAGACCTATCAGAATCTGTATAATGATATTTATTTAGTTTGGAGTTTAGTACAAATGTGTATCATACGCAAGAAATTATACATTGTGTGTACCAATATCAATGGCTAGTAAATGGTCGTCTCTTCAAAGCATAAACATTATAATCTATGGGAATCGTTTATGCTTATATTTATAATAACTGAGCATGCTGATTACTAATACGCAGAAAGCTTTTGACAAATATCCAAAATAGAGCAGCCATTGAAATGCCAAAAGGACTGATTACTTTTTCAGGAATTTATTCATAATATTGTTTATCTGAATTATCCTGTATTGGGAAACTCATATAGTCATAACTGCGATGTATTGATGTGTTGGCTTTTCCCTACAGCAAATACTCTGGCCAGATGCTTACTGTACTGTATACAGTTGAGAACTTGTATCAATATGAACAAAATAAATCGATGGTCGTAAATATAATGTTTTGATTAATAGACCAACATCTGACAAACATTTTACAATAAAACTAAATTGACGATGAGATAAGTTATAATCTCATTTTAAACTTCGCGATTTGTAAACAGACTTGCACTTTGCACTTGCAAGAGTGACTCTCCCTCTTCAACCACGACTGGTGCATCTCGGTCGAAACGTCGGAAAATACCGAGGTATTTAGACTCGTATAACAAATACATATCACCCAACATCTACTACATAATATGCACAATAATATAGGTGCCATAGTATCCTCACACACAAGCTTTATATACAGCGACATCTAAAACCCATTCACCAAAGGAGAACGGCAGATTTGGTACCCATAGTGATATATGATGGATGATGTTGAGATTTGTACCACTTAATAAGTGAGTCAACCTAACTATTTTCATGTAATTATAATATTTTTAGAACTTTGCAAAAGTATGAAAATTTGGTTTGAATAATTGTTACATTTGCAGTAACTAAACGTGCAAATGTTAATAACAAAACGCAGTATTCGTAACGAAAACTTGCCATATATAAATCAGAAATTGTTAAAAAACTGATTTAGTTAAATCAATTGTTATTCATTTGGGTCATTCTCGTATTCAAAAGCTAAGAGCAAATATACTTTAATAAATAATAAGTAGTACACCAATCGGGACTGAACTGTACAGTAATTATAAAGCATTATTTAATTAAACATTTTGATAAAATCGTTTATATAAATAAAAATTGATATGGCAACATTTTATTGACGGAACGAGAAAATCGTAAACAAACCGGCGATCATAGTCATCAATCAATCACAATGGTGTCTTTGTTATTGCTTTGGATTGTGATGTATGCTACATCCAAGCGTTTCTGCTAACTTTTATGTATCCGTCGATACGATGAGTTGGGCCCCGGTTCCTCCGATCACGGCATTGATAGTGTTAGTGTATTATTTCGCGAAAGGACGCTTGTAAGTTCATTTTGTGCTGCATTTTCTTGACACTGTCACAACATGTCTAGTCTGCAGTGCATAAATTGCAACGTGCGCCTGTCTCGCCTCAGGCGGCACAACCTCGCAGACGAGAGTGAAGCCCTGGTCAACGCAATTCGACTGTGGACATATCCTAGAGATGTAAGTAGTTTAACAGTAGGTAATGTATTACTAAATATTTTATGATTTTGTATTCATCACGTCTTCCCAGTTTTTTACTTATATGGATAGTTATCATGAATGTAAAGTAACAGAATTCCTACAGTTGAAGTGATGCCACTGGCACTGGTGTTACAAGTACCTATTAGCTACAGAGTCTGTAGTGTACTGGCTTCCCTTGCAGCATACAAAATAAGTGTTTGTTTTGTCCACACATCAGCATGTACAGCATCACCTAATTGTTTCCAGATAACACCTACAGACTGTATTTGCCATGCCTGTTGGCAATTAGCTGCTCACTCTGTGTCTGAAGCTAATCCAAGACGGCGAGTAGGACACCAATGTGTCTGTATAGTATGTGGGCGTTCCTTGTCCAGAATAAACAGACATAGGATTTCACCTGAAGAGGACCAAAGGCTGCAAAATGTTATTTCTGGTTGGATCCAACCAAGGCAGGTAATAATGTAATTTATGATCAACTGTTTTATTAGTTCCTACAACCAATTAAATCTCTTAGGTTACAGTATATTATGTTGTATCACTTTCTGTAATCATATATTATTTCTATAAATTGTGTTACATATTTTATTATCCTAAAGGTGTAAGTGATTAAATAAATTCTAGTCTTTCATTATTATTTTGTAATTAAATGTCATGCCACTCATGCATGAAGCAATTTTTGCACTGCCTTGTTGGTTATGACCATGGCGCAATGTCCTTTAGCCTGTAACCTGCCACAAAAATTAACCTTTCTGATATAAAAACTTATTTTCAATTGTACTGTACATCCCAACATTAGTACATTCAAACAAACAATTCCTCAGTTTTATTTGAAGTATATATTTTTGAAGATTTACTTTTATTTTAGTTGTCTTCAGAGGATGACACATGTATACCATGTTGGCGCAGAGCTCAAAGGATTGCTTTAAGACATGTATCACCACCACCTGAGATCCAACCAGCACCGGTAGATGTCCAACCAACACCAGCAGATGATCAACCCCTACCGGCAGATGTCCAACCACTACCACCAGATTATGGTGATGACAACCTTCACATAATGTGTGGTGTTTGTGGACAGAATGTGACATCCACCAATCTGTCTGGTGGAGAGAACAGTTCAGAACCTATTGATGGGGCAACTATGTCATTTCCACGGCTATCTATGGAAGACCTTACGCTTTTCGCATGTGGTATATACCAAATTCGACAAGCATGTTTGTATGTTGGTGAGCACTTCTGCTTCCATGGAATTTATACTCTAGAAGTAACACGAGACCATATAAATGGATTAGAGGGAATTAATCCTATGTTGCTTCGAGCTAAAATAAAGTCCTAGCATTCATCAGGGAAAACATATTTTGTATAAATTGTGACAGAAAGCAATAGCAATGACCGGGATGCAATACTAAGCGATTGCGGCAATTGCATTGTTGGTTTGAGAACCATAGGATGCTCCTCACATGTAATGAATATCATTTGGTATTTAGGATATGCTCGCCATGAAGGTATGACTCGATCTGCTCCCTTCGATGATGTCATCGTAAGAACTTAAATCTAATAATACCACGTATTTGACAAAATAAATATACATATTACATAAAATAAAAATATTTGTTTCATTTCCATAATATCCTAAAAAATATTTATTGGTGTAGGACTTAGGTTGGTCCGTGTGGTGACGGATTAAGAATAAGAAATGTCGCCACCCCATTTCATCCCATGGGTGTAGTAAGAGCCGACAGAGGGAGCATATTATGCAGAGAACAGCAGTGTAATAGGAAAGCATGATACAAACCCTGTACCAACCCGTTTGGCCAGCATGGTATAGTAGGCCAATTCCTCCTTTCAAAGGAGAGGCCTAGTCCAGCAGTGGACTGTTAAAGGCTGATGATGAATGATGTAGGGCTTAGGACATCAGAGAGATACTTTGATGTTTGAGAAAACTATCAACAGTTCTGTCTGGAGCAAACCTTTACGAATTCTCGAAGGAATAGCTATAAAACGGACTTTTATGTAGATTGTCGAATTAGGATACATTGTCTAATTACGATTGATTTATAACGTAAATAATTATCTTGCATAACGTAAATAAACATGACCAAAAACAACAAGTTATTTGTGACAGTCAGCTGTCATTAATGTCATAGGTATATAGTCACAGGACCTATCTACTTACAGCCTTTAGTAAAGTTCAAACTGAAATAACTTTTGAACGCAAAGTTCTAAAAATCTCATAATTTAAACAGTAATTACATATGATATTATCTGTCAAATAAATACAAAAAGAGTGCCTACCATGCAGTCTCAGATATACCCATAACCGGTACCAAACGCCCATACATTCCTGCCATTGTCCTTTAATTTATTTAACTCACGCCTCCGTATTCGGGTCCGTGGAGCAATCAATCTATTGGCAACTCAATTGATTCAAATTGCTCTTAAGTCAATTGGTTTGCAAGAAGGATATTGTTTCTTGTTTACAACTAAGGTTAAGGGAAATAGCCTGGACCATGTTAATGTTTCTGTTACAACAAAGGTATACGAATAGTAGGAGATCCGTGACACAGCGATCTTCATTGATCTGATTAATGGATGAAAAGAATTTTATATCAAATTTTGCATGTTAAAAATTTATCGGGAATGGATAGGCGCAAAAAATCCTATTTGATAATTATAAAAGTATTTTTATCCATTAACCAGTTCCGTGAAAGTCGCTCCTGTACGGATCTTAGACTATAATAAATGCTGTAATTTAAATTACATTTATATGTGTCTACATAATTTATAGTATTACGCTTCGGTACATTTTGATATCATACTATTTAGGGCAGAAGCACCGCAAAGTACTACTTCCTTCGAACACAAAAAATCACGTTTATATACAAATAAATTACTATCTCCCCACAAGATAATATATTGATTTAACTGAATGAAATTTAAAATACTTCATAATTTATGTTCTTTTCTATAGCCATAAACTTTAGACTGAAATCACGTTGTATCATCTTTTTTGCAATGAATTTCCGTTACATAACATTTCACAGTTGGGGCCTGCTGACAAATTACTCAACGCAACACATTTTCGCCTCCGCCTTAAATATCCCAAACAAGATCTCACATTTCAGTACCATCTGTATGTTCCCATTTAACAACTTAATTCAAACATTAAAGTGTATTGAATCGACACCATACGTCAGTGTGAGCTTTATACAGGGTGATATAAATATGTGTACCAAGTGATATTTATTAGGGTCATGTTACATACATAAGCGTGACTCGGTCAGCTTAACGCAGGGCCTGCGTTGTGAAGAAGATAAATTTTGTTTTTGAATTTATTTGTATCATAGAATAGAGAATATCTATGATAAGATTAAAAAATAAGAGTGACCATGAAAGTAAAACTGTCTGTAAATAAGTTTTAGTGTATGCTTACAATATTGAAATAGCAGCATTTTATGTACCATATGTTTTTAGCTCTTCTATCACAATATATACTTTACTTAACGAAATCCAAATAAAGAGAATTCAACATTATATACATTTTTAATATACAGGCTGACAGCGCCGAAAGCATAGCTAGTTTTAAAAATAAACTTATTTATAAAACATGTTCCATTCTATTCCACTTGGATTTGATTCATCAACGAATCAAATGAGTCTGTATCCTACTTTAACTGACGGGTGTAGTCTTTTAAACGTATTAAAATTTACACGTTCGTTTTTTATACTGGAAGATCAAATCGGTTGGTACTGTAAATATTTCTTGAGGTTAGTTTTTCCAGACTTCATTCTTGACGAAATATGTTGCCCTGTTTCTTAAATCTCCACAAAACCTCACAAATAAATTAAATCCACTGACCAACAAAACTGTTATTCCAATTCCGTCCCTGCCCTCTCTATTTGTATTCTCGGCTCGCTCGGGGCCGGGTCAAATACACAGGAAGTTTATACCTTACCTTAACTTGTGGCCTGTATCTTAATAACGCTCAGTTAAAATATAAGAACCCCCACTAAGGCAATAGCAATTGACAATATAGAAAAATTATTCTGCGAATGTTTGTATAAATTTGTGTTCACTTATTTCTTTGTATCCAAGTATTTGCCTTCATATCTTTTGTGGCGAATATCGAAAATCATTTTATTACACATATTTTAGCTAGATATTCTGGGCCATACTGAAACGACAAAATAAGGCGTATCTCAATATTTATTATATTGAACTTTCTGAGACAAACAAAAGCGATAAAAGCTCAAAATTATTTGCCAAATGTCAAGATTGGTAATGTTAGTAATGACACTGGCTACACAAATCAAACCGAAGTTATACCCTCAACTTGCGTTCAAAATTTAAAATTTGTCATAAAATGACACTGTTTGCATGCTCATTAATCTTAGTACAGTATTAAATAGCCGTCACCTTTAAATCTTGACAAACAATGGCACGCTTCCAAATCTTATATTTAATCATTAAATATCCCAACGAAACACGCATTTGAACAGCTATACCATTTCAGTACAGTGGCAAGGTTATATAATCCCTTGACCACAATAATGCTTTGATTAATATCTAGATATTAATCATCTGTGTAGCCGAACTATTCAACGGTCGCCCGGGAATAGCCGATGTTAGTCGAATTTGAAATTTTGAAATTAGAAGCGTATTAACAATGTGGCGGTTGTGCATTTGAATTTAGAATTTCGTTACAGTGCCGCTCCCTGTTGGTTTGAGAGCGAATTATGTTTATCGAATTAAATGTAGACGGGTTTTAAGCTGTGCGTCCACAGCATCGGAATCGGAGCGTACGGAGCGGAAGGATTTGTTGCTTTGTATTAATTTCTATGAAGCTGCGTGCACTGCATCGGCATTTCTGCGCCAGAGACCGGTATTTGTGCTGATGACGTCATCCGCAGTGAACGCATCATTCGGATTCCGAGCGTTTCAAGTTCTGACGTGTTTGCGGCATTAAACTGTAGGCAAAAATACTTATTCACGATGAACGACGATGTTTTAATTACTTTAGTAGAGTCATATGAATGTACCCAAAAATCTATGATATTCATTATTTATGATATTCATCAAATGTATAATATTCTCCGAAAATTAATCTACAATAATATCCTCGTCACTATCCTCCTGCTTTAAAAATACCTAAATTGCCGATGCTGAATCTGAATGGAGTGGACGCACCCCATCGGCATTTTGTAAATGACGACGCTCCGTCCACTCCGTACGCTCCGATTCCGATCCGGTGGACGCGCAGCATTAAATGTGTGGTTTTCGATATAACGTTCATTTCATGCCCATGATACTGGCAGTTATTCTGCTTAATTTTTTTCATAAAATTTTAGCTTCACTGCGATGGCAAGCAGTGTTTTGAATAAGACTTAAACCATTGGATAAGAAAACGTACCTAATCATCTTTTATACTCGTTTAAACTCCATGCTTCTTAAAATGTAGAATTTGTTAGTTTTTGTCATAAAGGTTTAGATTCTATTCGAATTCATTTATTCACATAGGTTACAGAGTAATACTTATGAAGGTAATCTTTTTTTTTTAAACCAAGGACGTGTAGGTAGGGCTATGAGAAGAGCCTGGAAGAAATTTACTTGGTACCATGATTGCTGTCTTTCGATATGCCAAGTTTAATAATGATTTATGATGCCACATGCGCTTTATCCTGTGTTGCTTCACAAGCAGTATCTTGTATACATAAAACACCCAGACTCGTAACAACAATTTGTGATCTGCTAATAAATTAATATCATGTAGTACCAACGACTCGCAACGCGCTGTCGATGGTAGTCAGGGTGGTTTCAGATTAGCGTATTTTTCTGCGCGTAAAGGATCGTTTCAGCATACCCGCTTTCATGCGCTTCAAAAATCTGCTTTCGGGCATCTTTCGGTGTGTTCGCTAGAAACGGCAGTGATATCGTCGCACTTATACGAGGTTAGGAGCGCGTCAACGATCGTATGAACTGCGCGAGTGCCAAAGGGTAAGCCTATACGCGCCTATTTGCGTTTCCAAAAACGAGCTTATACGCGCGTATAAAAAGCTAGTCTGAAAACGCTTTCACTACACTATACGTGCAGGCATTCCGCCTTCTTCCGCTATGTCCTTATTTTATCACATATGGTAATGCTAATATATAATGCATAACTTCGAAACGCTCATCATCTTAACTTTTAGTAGCAAAAAAAAAATCCATCGTAATTATCAAAAACATCGACGTCATAGTTGTTGTTGAAATAAACTGTTTAAATAAAATAAAATATAAAGCGGAATAAAATACTTTTACGTTTAATTATCAAACATGTGTGAAGTATCCCACTTTAATCCCACTTACAGTCTTCCCACCCTGGTCACAACTGGCGTATAAAAACTGAAGTTTTCTCAACATGGGACCCACAAATACAGTTTAAGCAAAGTTCGCAGGCAAGCGCTGATGACTAAGTTTTTAATTGCAGTCACTTGGCAGAGAGCACCGAGTTTTGTAGTGTAACGTATTGTTACGAAATGTTGACGATATAGTTTAATATGCACAGCAACGGTAATTTTCTTTTGTCAAAAAAATTGTTGTTGCATATATTTTGAGAAAATTACGGGTTAGAGACTTTGTTTTACATATGAAATAGATTGTTTTTGTCACGATTTCAATGACTAAAATGACAATAAAACCTTAAAGTCACCAGAAACCGGACGTAAACTCCAAACGCCGAATCAAAACAGAATTGTTCTTTTTTTGAAGTGCGTAGTGAAATTTTCTCAATCTTATTGTGATTTTTTATAACAAAACATAATGTGTATTACACACCCACACTTCGCCAATCATTTTAGGTCCCAATCTAATAGGGGGCGAGCCTACTGCCATCTACCGGGCACATTGTTTAGCGGGCGTTAATTAACATTTATAATACACACATAACTTCGAAACGTCAGAAGTGTGTGCCCGGGGTTCCTGGGGATCGAACCCAAGACCATCGTCTCGGCAGCCCGTTACGTACACCACTATGCGGCTATGGCCGCTCTGTGATTTTTTATAATTTATACAAAAATGATTTGCTATGATTGTTCTATGGCAAATTAAGTTTGCGGTTAAATTTGCTACTGTACCTATCAAGTGATAAGGTACAAAAAGTACCTATTGATTTTTTTAGCATATAAGGAAAAGTGGGAAATAGTCGCACTTTATGGTGATAATGCAGAAATATTTTACAATCAAAGGGATATTTGTAATACTAAACCTCAAAAATTAAACAAATTCACTATAGTGTTGCCCAAATTGTGCATCCCAGCGTATGCGAATTACAATGCTTATTTGAACTAATTCTCTTTTAACTGGCAACTACAACAATCCCATCTGCCAAACTACCTACACCACCTACTAAAAACTACGTACATTTAAAGTAGAATAACACACACACACACACATACATATGAACATACATACACAGAGCACAAGCTCATATAAAACAATGCTAGAGAACCGTCATCAAAACTGCACCGGCTCCATAACTTTTCTCATTCCACCCGCACGAAGATGAGATAACTTAGCCTCACTTGTTTTGCTCTCTGTAATGGCTTCGTCCCTTAAGGAGGCATTGAACTACTCGTATTATTGAAGTCGGTGGATCAAGAGCGGTATGACTTTTGTTGAGATCAAAATTAATTTTGGATCTAAAATTGGATGTGGTTTTAAGTAAATAATGAAGTTTTCTTAGAAACTTAAAAATAAGGACCTGTATAACCTTTTATCGGGGCGATTTTTACCGTTTTTTAGAAAATGAGTCCTAGCTAGATCGATTTCGATCGATTATTTATCGGCCCAAACCTCCCTATGAAATTATAAATATTTCGAAGTATTTTACTGATGTCGTTGATTTTGGTGAAAATACAGGAAAACAGCTTGTTACTTGTTCAACTCACACATCCTCATATTGTTTGACTTTGTTCAAATTTTTAGTTAGATAGTAGATTATATTATGTTAGATATGCGGGTAAAATTGAGTAAGGGTAATATTTCAGGACATGATATTACGATGTGTTTTACAGCATAGAAAAAACATCGACTTAGTTTTCAAATCTTGTAATTTAAAATTTTAAAGCTTTAATTTAAGGCTTTAATTTAAAAAAATGGCCTCCTTAATAATAAAATATGGTGATACTTAAATTTCATATTTTCTGCATCTGTCAGTAGATCCTTTAGTTGTTTATATTATAACGTCCTTCCGTCTTTTATTTTGTCTTCCTCCCATTCATTTTTCCTTCCCTAAGGGCCATTTAGATTTATTGTATTAGTCTATTTTTCATTTACACAACATTTTTGTCCTGCTGTTGATTTCAATCAAAATCACACTTCAAGCTTTCACGGTGGAATGAAAATTACACCCAGCAATCTTGAAGTGTGATTTTACTATACTAATACATAGGAATAATATGAGTAAGACGAAGTACCAATGTTTGTATTTGTATAATATTTATAGATAAGTAATAATTGTGAAGAAGTAAAACGAGAATTAAAGGGAAAGAACGGGAAAACATAGGCAATGGAAGCTATTTTAAGATAAAGTGAACGAAAAAGTTAGTTAGACTAGAAGGGCGTGCCTAACTTAGTTTTTCGTTTTTTATTCAGTCAAAGTGCAAGCTCTATATATAAATTCGAGGAACAGGCAGTTTATGTAAAAGAGCTTCGCTTTCTTATTGGGGAATGTCCTGGGAATGTAAGCAAGCTAAAAAAACTATGCTGGAATATTAGCATAGTTTTTTTATAATGTTGAAGTAAATCACCTACAAAATAAATTGGTGGGTTTTAATCGCGTACAGTTAACTTATTTAAGGTATGAATACCTATTTGTTGGCGACGTTTCAGTCGTTTTGCACTGAGCGAGGTCGTGGAGAGACTTATAAATCACCTATTTACAAAAAAATATATAAATAATAATTTAATTCGCGTAACATGTTGAAATGAAACATTATTTTAATGTATTTTAATTTGATAACGAATTATATTTAATTTATGACAATTATCATCGCCAGCCCTTAACAGTCCACTGCTGGACTAGGCCTCTCCTTTGAAAGGAGGAATTGGCCTACTATACCACGCTGGCCAGACGGGTTGGTATAGGGTTTGTATCAAGTTTTCCTTCTCTTGCAGTGCGGTTCTCTGCATAGTACGCTCCCTTTGTCGGCTCTTACGACATCCATGGGATGATATGGGGTGGTGACATTCCGTATTCTTAATCCGTCACCACACGGACAATTATGACAATAATAGTAAGATATTGCTAACTTCCAAAATAAACTTTACATACGGTTATTTTCATTACATACATTAAAGGAATTTAATCATTTTAAACATTGAGTAAATTTTAACGTAAAAATTTCGTGATTATTTCATACGAATTGCCAAGTTTCAGTATAGAAGTCTGTAAGTTTTCTTATTTGCTGTAAAGTGCAACCACTCACCGCATTTATCGTTGTCCGTTCACAGAAACTTGTTCAATCAGCGTACAACTCATGTAAGAGTTTGCTGTCATGTAAGAGTTTGCTGTCAAAATACTTAACACTTCAAAATAGTTTACTGAGTAATAAGCGAAAATATAAAAAGGAGTTGGCGAAATGTTGTATCTTCTTGGGTAAGTGAAACTTGCAACTTTTAAAGCTTAGTTTGTATTTAATTTATTACGTACTTGTAAAAAATAGTATTAGACTCTACTATCTATGTATTATTGAAAACATTTATTACAATATATCTACGTGCGTTTTGATTTCTGGGTTAACTTATTACACAAGCCGGGCTAAAGCAAATCCAAGACGCGCACCGAATTTAAACTGTGAGGAAATATCAAATCGATGTAGGAATAGGAGAGATTCCTACATCGATTTGACCCACAGTTAATTCTTTTACTTTATATGAAATTATGTTTGTAACCGTCTAAAAAAAATTATGTTAGTGATACCTACTTTCTTTTTATTTAAGGTCTATTAAAACTAACTTTAAGGCAGTTTTTCATAACATTCGATAACAAAACCTTATTTCGTGCTAAGTTTAATGATTTTAGGACAATGTGCAAGAATTTTTCGTTTTTTTTATTGATTCAACGAATTTCATGAAATTCGTTGAATCAATCATTTTTAGCTAATATACACACCCTGCCGAGCAGCGAATAAAATTGTCCTACAAGGATTTCATTTAATTTTATTATTTCAGTAATAACACACTAGAAGGACGAAGATCGTCTCAAAATATCTCCATTTCTGCGCTATATATCTAACCAGATTTGATTGAGTGTGTGTTATCAGAAACATTTTAATATGTTTAATTATTTTCAATTTACACTGAAATAAACAATCGAATTTAATAAAAAAGGGACTATATGTATCAGCTAAATAAATAACCCTTGTTATAGGAATTTAAACTTGTGTGGTCATCACTTATTTTAAATTGACCGTAACCGATATTTCGGCACTGTTGCAAGTAAAATGTTCACGGTTGTACTACTAAAAAATCTTGTTTTGCCACCAATATTAAACACGAAAAAAAAAAAGGTTCTGTTGCAATAATTTCGTCGACAGTGTACAGGTTGGCATGACGACATTGACACATGACGATTTGTATGACTATCAACAAAACCAAAGGTGATAGAATACGCGAGATGCCTCTAACCACGGTTAGAAACCACACAGCTTACAAATGGCTGCCCGTTATAATCACTAAGGTGGAAGTTTTCTTATTTGCACCTGCCGGCCAGTACAGTCCGTTTGTAAAAACTTGAGCAATTTTGTTATTGTCTACTTGTGGGCGAGTGTACACAGCTTTGTGCAGCATAAGTATTGCTCTTGAATAAAAAACTTTTTTACTTTCATTTTAAAAACGTAAAGCTTCTTTATCGAAGCATGATGAACATATCGGGCTCAGTAGGGTGGCTTTGGACTAGCTTATATCCAGCAGAGGACTATGTTAGACTAATGATGATGATGATAATCGAAGAATAAATCTGTATTTGCTTTTTTATCGATTGTGCGCTTGTAACAATTTTCTAGTGACGCTGTTTCATGAGAATTTCACACAGGCTTCCAACAGTTTAATTTAAGAGTTAAAAATAACAAATATTTAGTTCCACTGAAATCTTAATATATAAAATCCTTGCGTTACTGACTGACTGACAGACACACTACAGCCGAAACTATTGGGCGCAGGAAGCTGAAATTTGGCATGTATGTTCCTTGGGGAACGTAGGGGTGCACTAAGAAGGGATTTCCCGAAATTCCCACGGGATGGTCCAAAGCGGGTAAATTAAAAAAAATTGCAGGCGTAGCTGCTGGCGTCCTCAAGTAAATCAATATAGGGAGTACGAAATTCAGGTCAAAAGGTTAGTATAAAAATAATGTGCTATGTATCAGAAAAATCATCATAGTTCGTAAAAGTAATTATTTCATTAAAAAAGTAGTTTTAAAATAATAAGTATTATTCTAGAACCTCAGGTTCATTGTTCATGAAATCAAAAGGTCAGTATAAAAATAATATGCTATGTATCAGAAAAATCATCATAGTTCGTAAAAAGTAAGTATGTCATTAAAAAAATAGTTTTAAAATAATGCGTATTATTCTAGAACCTCATGTTCATTGTTCATACCAGTTCACAAACCTAAACCATAAAAAAATACATTGTGCCAAGAAACGTTTGATGCAATCTACTTGATGATTTCTAAAAAATGAATGAAATGTTGACTTTGTTGACCCTAATAAAATTATATTATTTTGTTAATTTTAAATATAGCAAATATATTTGTTATACTTAAAATTAACGATGGTCGAGGGTTCGATTCCCGCTCAAGTCAACATTTGTGTTTCTATGTATAATATGTATGTATTTACAAAAAAAAAGTATAAAGGTATGTATGTTGATCCATTATCTAGTACCCATAGTACAAACTCTGCTTAGTTTGGGACTAGACGGTGATGTATGTATGTGGTAGAATATTATATTATACACTATCATCGGTTCTATAAAACATTAAATAATAATTAAAACTTTTAATTCTATGTATGTCCAATATTAATATATTGCACATGAGTGAGTACCGAAAAAATATATTATATAGCATTTCGGTACTCACTCATGTGCAATATATTAATATTGGACATATGTGGAATTAAAAGTTTTATTAATTATTAATGTTTTATAGAACCGATGATAGTGTCCTAATTTTTTATAGAAATCAACATAATCGAGTAAAAAAGGAACAATGTAATTAGCCTAAAATAATAATAAAAATTGTTTCCAATTACCAAGAAACATTCTTATTTATACGATGCACTAAGCTGTCTTTAAACATGACCAATCGTATAACAGACAAGAAAATTGCCCCTGACTTAATAATTTACGTTTCAACAACCGTGTCCACTTTCCACAACAAACACGCTTTAAATCGTCTAACCAAGTTACAATGTACGTTATACATACACATAGAATAAACACATTAGGTACAGTACACACGTTACGAGTGACGGCACTCGTTAGGCATAGGCTAGACGTGTAATTATTATTGTAAGTGTAGCGTCAGCAGAATAATGCATCTGTATAAGATTAGTTTAAAACGATTGAATTTTGGGGTAAATAGCTTTGTCGTATTAGGGTTTTGTAGATAGAAGATTTAATCACTATTTTTCATTTTTTATAGACTCACGCCTGTATCCATGAATGGGTAGACAGAGATGTAATATTACACTCACATTTCGCCACGAATTTTTAGGTCCCACGTAAAAGGGGGTGAGCATGTTGCCGTTACCGGGCACATTGCCAGCTGCACGTTAGCTAACATTTGCTTCCTATTTAAGTAGTAGACTACAAAATACAATAAAAAAATTCATGTGTATATTCTCACAAACAATACTTTTTTATAACCGAAGGCACCTGGAGCATACTAAAGCTTCTCTTTATTCGTCTTTTTATTTTATTCTTTTACTTATACTGTCCCATTGTTGGACAAAGGTCTCCCCTACACTTCTCCAAAGGTCTCTGTCTCCAGCTATTACTTTCCAAGTTTTTGAGAAGGCATCCAGTTCAACTCGCCAACGTTTCCTGGGTCTACCTGGACTACGACGTCCCTCCATCCGGTGTCCAACATGTGGCGATATGTGCCCATTTTTCGGGATGCATTCTGCAAACATGATTAATCTTACCAAATAATTTTATTATTAAACGTAATATACCTACCTATCTTGCATAAATTCTTCTGTATAAATTATTAGTCACAGCTGGTACTTAAGTTTAAATCCCTAAAGTAACGTAAATTAGATAATTCTTGTTTTTGTAGTCTGTAACTTATTGTCTTCTTGTTTCTCTGCTGACGGTCCTGCGACTGTCTAATTGCTGACATTCGTCGAGTCGCAGTCCCTACTGGGGCCGATGACTGGACTATTAATAACGTGATATACTTGACACTGTCACTCACTATTCTCTTGTAGTTACAAGCTTAATAAATGAAGCTTAATAATAATAGCTTAATAAATGAAGATCACGAAATTTATGTTTTTATTCTACTGTAAATTTACTTTAATGCAGGGTTTCTTAATGTGGGGTCGATGGACCCTTTAGGGGTCCGTAGCATAAGTAACAGCAATCTACAGTGGCACAGTTGACAGTTTTGACACTCAACACATTTATTTGGAACTTCGCTACATTGTATAAAACAAAGTCTGTCTTCTGTGTGTCTGTGCTTAAATGTTAAAAAAACTACGCAACGGATTTTAATACGGTTTTTTTAATAGATAGAATGATTCAAGACAAAGGTTTATATGTATAATTGACGCGAGCAAAGCCGCTGGCAACGTCTAGTATGCATTAAACTCACGCCTCGATCAAACTCGCAGCGACAAGTAAGGGCATTACAAGTGATTTTTAATATAAATAAGGCTTGTTTCTTTTACACTATGTTAGTACGAGTTCATGGAAATTTTTAAATCCTGTAAGTGGTTCGTGATTGCGAATTGTTTAAAGAAACCCTGTTTTATAGTATAATGTTCATGCTTACATAAACAGTTACGAAAGTTTGTATTCCTAATTGTATGTTTTATGGCCTACACAAAAATGTATCAACAGCGAGGATAGCAATGCTGTTATTTTGTATTATCATTCTGATCGAATAAAGTATAAATCTGATAAAATAAAGAATAAATCAGCGGCCGCAAAAACATAAAAACTGTGGACACCTTATTATAAAACATAAACTAAACTGTATATCGTTCTTCACTCCTTTCTTTACCGTGTAAAATTTAGTATTAGTAATTTATAGATCAAAACAAGTCCTGTATAATCGCATAATTAACATAAGCATCATAGTTCGAGTAACCTACAATAGTTCGGACAGATCCCGATCTGATTTGATTCTGTATTACCTACTATCAATTTGGTCGCCAATCAACACTGTAGCTGATGGATAATCCCTGTAATCCGTTCGTCCCAACCCCTGTCAACCTGAATACATAACAGTTGATAGAGTAAACTCAGTTGTACGGCTAGCAATACAAATAAGCACTTTCAATTCTGCAACAATGTATGAATAGATCCTTAATCTAAGCATACAACGGCAACGGAATGTAAATGCAAATGTGTGTTTGATATTTTTTAACGTTTTACTTTTAAATTATATACCTACTGTTCATTACCAAAGTATGCGTGCACTTTTTCAGAGTTACCTACAGAAAATAAATCTTTAGCTTACTTACCGGTACAGGAAAACGTCGTGAGGAACCCTGAACGTCTGAGCGTCCTGAACTCTGCCAACACGCACTCAGTCAGGGTGGTGTATTATGGCCTTACTCTTCTTAAAGTGAGAAGAGGCTCGTACCGGAAGTGGGACAGTATATATACAGGACTAATGATGATGATGAGGCAGTATCTTTATTTTTGTAACGAATTTTAAAAGCTTCCTTGCCTTTTATTACAAGTGAGTCGTAGTCGGTAAGTATCAGATTTAAATTGCTTAAATCTACGTTAGGGATACGATAATACTACGAAAGAGTCAATCTTGAGACTTTATTCCGAACAACATTGAACGTTAACTGGGTATATTATTTAACAATGATCTCGTTTAAAAAATACTTCATACTTATGGTCGAATTGGAAGTCTTGGGAACATTTTGCTATTTCTATCACGTAAAACAACCAAAACAAAACTTACTGCCCGATTCGAAACTAATTTTAATTTCAATACAAAACTTTATAACAATGACAAGGAGATATATGTTTTATAAGAAACTCCCAATTTAAATTGATAATAACATACACAAATAATTCAGAGAAATGTTAAAATTTGAATAAAGATAAACATTTCAGTTGATTGAATTACAAATAAATGTTTGCGCCTCAATTACGAACAAGTTTTGATACAATTTGTTCGAAATATTGTTTGCCTTATGACAGACAATATTTTAAGACGCCGCCTTTAATTTTGAAGTATCTCCAATAGCTTCAGACAAGGCAGTTATTTTTCTTAACAATGGTAACGCCCGCACAGAGATTAAATCCTATTTTGCAAGGGATTTTAAAACCACTGTCGAGGTGGGCACAAAATTACAGGCTTTCAACAATGTATGTATTGCACTAGGCGTCTCCCCACTTGGGGTGGACTGATGGCTGAATGGCTGAATTCACACTTGGGGTGGACTGATGACTTCTTAAATAATATTTTCCAGACAATTACTACAAGTGTTTCATAGCCCAATCCAAGAATTAGAAATAATCGTGCTCAAATTTATATACAACTAGACGCCGCCAGCGGCTTCATCCGCGTCAATTATACATATAAACCTTCCCTTTGAATCATTCTATCTATTAAAAAAACCGCATTAAAATCCGTTGCATAGTTTTTAAGATTTAAGCATACATAGGGACAGACAGACAGAAGACAGATTTTGTTTTATAGTATGTAGTGATACCTAACCCATCGCAGCACAAGAGTAGAAGATTTTCTTTAGAACTATGGTCATAACGTAGATGTAAAGAGTTCTTCCAACAACTTACCACACGTAGTTATATTAATACTAGTTTTTTACCTGAATAGGTGAACCTAGTCACGCAGCCTGAGTTAAAAAATCTCCGTTTATATAGTACATTAAGTCCATTTATTATAAAAGAATGCAAATGTAACAATCTAATTTATTAAAATACAAATTAAATTCAACAAAACGTCTTTCTTAAAACGTTGGAGGCAAAAAGAGCATAAGAATAGCAGACATTTAATAGAACGGAGTAAAGCCTTTGCAAATCCAATAACTTACTCAGCCACATGAACCTGATTAAAACCTGTGAAATGCTCGGGAAAAAGATTATTCGGCAAAGAAATATTAACAAATGAGTGGGTAAGAGGTTGCGTAAGATGTTTTACGTAGTGGTGGCAACACGCATACGAAATTAAACGAAGGAATGTGATGAAATCAGAAGTATTTACTTTTATACTAGCTGACCCGGCAAACGTTGTTTTGCAATTTTTTTTTTTTGAAAAATAGATTTTGGCCGATTCTCATAGATACCGGATAAGCACAAAAAATTTCATCAAAATCGATCAAGCCGTTTCGGAGGAGTATGGGAACGAAAACTGTGACACGAGAATTTTATATATTAGATGGCATCTGCCGTGCCAGGTATAAGTTATGTATTGTGGAGGTTTTTGGATTAAAATAAAATTTAGATGAAGCTAAATATATATATTGGTGTTTTTTTTTATATTTCAAGCCAGGGATTCCCAAAGTCCATTCATTCTGGTCGTTCCCTCAATGCTGAGGATCGTGACTGTATGTCAGTTTTCTACAATCGGTCCGGTTCTGCGCCATATGTACCGCACCCTGTATCCGGCCTCCAGTCACCTCTTTAAGTTGGTCCACCCATCTAGCTGGCGCTCTTCCTCTAGCGCGCTTCCCCTCCATTTGTCCGAGAATGATGAGTTTCTCCAGGCTGTGCAACGGGGATCGCGTTATTTGCCCAAAGAAACTCCGGATCCTTTCCTGGCACGTATTCAGCAGGCGCTTGGTGACCTTCAGCTCTTCGAGGATGGAGACATTGGTTCTCATAGCTGTCCAAGGAATGCGTAGCAGCTTCTTCCAGCACCACATTTCAAACGCATTTTTCTTTACGCATTCCTTTTTCCTGAGACACCAGGTCTCCACCCCGTACAGGAAAATAGAGAAGACCAACGTACGAACCAAACGCATCTTAGTTGCACGGCGAATATTACGGTCTTTCCAGATTTTATCAAGGCTAGTCATGGCACTTTTAGCCATGCCGATACGGCGTCCGATTTCTTTCTCGCAGTTACCACTGTTAGAGATCAGCGACCCCAAGTATATAAATTCCTCCACTTTCTCATAATACTTGAGCGCATTTGATGGACTTAAAATTTGAGCTCTGTCCACCGTCATCACTTTGCTCTTAGAGCGGTTTATGTGCAGGCCAAATTCAAGGCTCACTCTCTCTACTCGCTCCAAGATTGCAGCCATCTCGGACTCACTGACTGCAAGGATTGTTGTATCATCGGCATATTTTAGGTTCGTGATCTTCGTACCACCCACTGTAACGCCGCCGTCCCAGCCATCAAGCGCCTTCCTCATAATATACTCGCCGTAGAGGTTAAACAGCTTCGGAGAAAGTATGCATCCCTGGCGGACCCCTCGTTCTGTATGGAATGTTTCAGATTGTGATTCATCCAATTTCACAAAGCTCGACCCGTCAAGGTAAAGCCTCTGGACAAGGAAGATAAGGTGTGATGGCACGCCAATTTCTGACATCATCCTGAACATGGAATTCCATTTTACGCAGTCAAATGCTTTGGCATTGTCTATAAAGCACAACACAAGAGGTTTATTAAATTCGCGACATTTTTCAATGAGTAAGCGTACGTTCAGTATCTGTTCTCGTGTTCCTTTTCCTTGCACAAATCCTGACTGTTCCGGAGGAATCTGTCTATCTATGTAGGCGGCCAATCTCTTGTTCAAAATCTGTAGCATGATTTTACTAGCGTGGGGCATGAGTAAAATAGTGCGGTAATGTCCGCATTTCTTTGTGGAGCCCTTTTTGTGAAGGGGGATGACAACCGATTGTGCCCAGTCCTGAGGCCAAGTACCAGTGTACCAAATCTTGTTACAAATCTGGTAGAGGATTTCGGCACCTTCAGGGCCTAGATGTTTGATCATGGCAGCTGATATGCCATCAGGACCTACTGCCTTGTGTTTGAGCTTCTTGATGGCGTCCTCCACTTCACTGCGTAGTATGTTGGGTTCAGCTTTGTAATCATCCCACAACCTTTCGACCTCTTTATGCGTATTTTCACTGTAAAACTCGTAGCACTACTCTCGCCATCTGTTTAAAACCTGACTGAGGTCGGATAGGGGGTTACCCTGTTTGTCGTCAACTACCCACGATTTTGGTTTTGGTGGCTTCGTTAACAGTTTTACCTTACCGAAGAGATCTTTGGTTTGTACCTTCACAGCGTGTTGTTTTATTGCCTCACAGATACCCGAAATTTGTTTGTCCTTGTCCCGTCTTAAAGCAGTTTGCACCTCTTTATGTAGCTTGTTGTAAGCCGTTACAGAACCTTCGCTCTTTGCAGTTCTCTTCTTCTCTCTGATCCAATTCTTTTTATGACGGTCACCCTTAAACTGTGCGCTAACTTCTTTAGCAGTTGTGAGAGTAACGTTCTTAAATCTCACCCAGTCAATGTCACTTGAATCAAATGGGTCAAGCTCTAGGGATCGGCGTTTTGGTCTTATCTCCTTTTCAAATTGTTGTAACGCGGGCCCATTCAAGGACGTAGGTTTATTAACGCGTTTTTTAATGCTTCTTAGGCGAAGCTTGAAATCAGCAATTAGAAGTTCATGGTCGCTACCGCAGTCGGCACCAGGCAGGATTTTGGAGTTGGTGATGCATGACCTCCATCTAAATTTTATTAATACGTAATCTATCTGATTCTTGTATTTTCCACCCGGCGCTGTCCATGTGTAAAGCCTTCTAGGGTGGTGCTGAAACCAGGTATTCATAATGGACATTTGGCTTTCAATACAAAAGTGTATTAGCATCTCGCCACGGTCATTACGTTTACCTAGACCATAGTTACCAACGACGGTGCCATTTAAAGGGTCATTTCTCGTTTCGCTGACTTTAGCATTTAGGTCTCCTTTTACAACAGATATCTCCTGGGATGGTATGGATCGCAATAGTCCTCTCAAATCTGTGTAAAAGTGCTCGATTTCGTCTTCAGAAGCAGCAAAAGTTGGAGCGTACACCTGTATAATATTCAGGGTCACTGGTCTGGTGTCCAATTTCAAAAGCATCATTCTGTCAGAAGGTCCCTGGTATCCCTTTACTGCTCCCTGCCAGCGCTTGGGTACTATAAAAGCTACTCCGTTCTCGCTTTTCACATTCGAGCCCGAGTAGTAAACGGTATTACCATTCTCAGTGACAAAATGACCACTTCCCTTCCAATGAACTTCACTGAGACCTAGGATATCAATATTTCGACTTTGCGTCTCACTTTCTATTATATCGAGTTTGCCTGGTTGTGTTACTAGTCCTTTTACATTCCAAGTTCCAATTCTTATACTTCGCTTACTTTTGGGTTTCCTCGAGTTAGGCAGTACAATGCTACCAGTAGTCCTAGTTTCACTGCCTGCCTGGTAGTCTACAGCACAGTGCCCAGTCGCATATTTCCCACCATGCATCCTGGGTTTGCGATGGTGCCGAGGGTCAGTCGGATCGCATGACATACTAACACAACTTGCGGACATAATATTCATACAGTTTTCTTGGGAGAAATAGTGCAGTGGTTTCTCCTTGCCTTCTGCACCAGATATTTTAGGGGTTATTTGGACCCCAAGGTCACTGTAGCCTCTTTCGACTGGTTGCCCGGCCAGGTGTATGGTTATACCGCCAATGTTCGGTCGCCAGAGCCTCGTCCGTTATCTAGCAGGGAGCACCACGACACGGTATACGCCACGCCGTCGCCATCCGGCGCGTGCAGGTGAGGTTGACAGTTGGGCCGGATCAGATGTGGTTTCCGTTATCTCCTTGCCCCCAAGGCTTGCCCGACCCCAAGGGGTCGATATCGACCACTTTGGGAATTCCTGTTTTAAGCACACGACCATCCCAGCCCATAACAAAAACCTAATTTCAGTACCATTAAAAAATCACCTTAAACGTAAAAAAACAGAACGATTTGGTTGGTGATGATTGAAAGGGGAAATTAGTTACAATCCCTTCCAATCACCTTTAACGCTCTCCCTAGAAAGAAATAAACAAATTTACTCTTTATATACTATTCGAACGAATCGCAACAGTATATCTACCGCGACTTTTCCACGATGTTGTCTAATGGTATAAATTTTCCAGCCATTTCCATTCTGAAATTAGCGAAACTTTAGACTTGCAAAACATTTCCAAAGCGTCTTCACATTTCAAATGACGTGCAGTTATGTTCAATAAATTATTGTGCCTTGAAAATAAGTAATTTTTTTTTACACATCTGTGCCTACAAGAGACATTCTCAGGACAGTTTGGCAGCGAATGAGCGATGACACACCTCGTATATACTGTAATCAATTAAGTGGCAACACAGTTCAGTGAAATAGAGACTGAGAACAAGCACATAGGCGTTTGTATAGTCTGGAAGGACATACTGAGTAGGTCATGTACAGTTAATTATAATGTTTCTGGGTCCTGTGAGGTACTATTCAATAACTGTTTAAAATTGGTATACGATATCAGAATTCTATTCATCCCAATAGGAAATGGCAATGTCCAGAATATTACCATTACGAAACCCAGATAAGGTCATATTATCTCATGCTAGCTAAGTAGTGTTTAACATATTTTGTATGGAGCTTATGTCAAAAACGAATCTAAAATCTCAAATCTATCTATAGTTCGAATATTGAATTCCGTAGTTAGTCAAGACGGTAAAAAGTTTCCACCACGGTCCTAAAAATAAAGCCTGTGATATAGTTACCATAACTTAATATATTCTTCAATACACAATCGCTGTGTCTATCACACATCTATATTCCCTGAGAGGAGCTTTAGAATTGGTAGTCAAGATCACTAACTTGCTTTGAAGGTTTGCTTATTGAAATGCTTATTCACAATGAACTCTATCTACTCGTATCTCTCACAATACTTTCAGACCCTTAGAGGTACATTAAGGACTACTTCCATATAATCCTCAGTCATTATTAAAAACTAAAAGATAAAAGAAAAAGAATTGCGTTGAAGTAGAGTACAGTTAAGTGGCTGTAGTTCCAATCAGGACAAACGGAGGCTGCGCGGTTACAAATCCGGTTTAGTTGCTACTCTCGTGGCAGATTAGCGAGATAAAACCGAGTGAACAGTAATAGCAAGTGGAGTTTTAAAGTAAAATGTTCTGTGCTCAACGTTATACTCTATTTAGCAGCATTTTTTTAGTCTTTTGCTGGAATATTCGTCTATTTTCGGAATACTTTAGCGTCTGTGGTAATGTTAACATTGTTAAGCATAGACTGCTCCACCCAATGTCGGTGGCTACACTAAATTCTTAAAAGGTAAATGCCAGCTTTTTGGTGAAAGTAAAAGAATGTGAATTTAACTTTGATGGTCAAGTGCTATAGCTCCAGCGTCCGAGGCTTTGATTTCGAGGTGAACGACCCTAAAACCAAAGCTAAAATAAATTAATTAACTTAGAGACACACGCTAACAAGCGCACCAGCATTATATTTGTAATTTTGAGCAGATAATATGTGCCTAGAATAATATCTTTGTAACGTAAAAAAGGCCTTTGGGGTGTCCTCTGTTACGTTATCCCTACTAGGGTGTGTTTAAATGAGAAACGTGGTTAAATGTTACAATAAAAATTGGTTTAATTCTCAATTAATTTTAGACATCATTTAGCAAGCGAAAAAATTAGGAATTAATAAAAAAATACACAGGGTCGCGTGATTCGGCGATGGGAGGGATTGATGTTGAGAATCCCGTTGCCGGTTCGTCCAGGAGAGTTAGTTAACTTAACTCGGAGCTGTAGCCGCCGCAAAAAGGGCCGAACGCGGCCATCGCTTCCATATTTAAAGCCCGTTGCAGGGCGCGGGCGGCGGGGTCGACCGGGCTGAGTGATGCGTCAAGGATTGACGTCACACACTCCCCCCATTAGGCCAGAATTTTCCCAGAGGGAAAATTCTGTGGCTGGTAGGCGGCCACTGCATTCCGGGACCCTGAAACAGATGAGTGGTAGTGGTGTCAGTAGGTTAAATACAAGGCAACTATTAACCCTGAAAGAGGAAAAAAAAAAACAAGTATAACCCTCGGCCATTCATACGTCACCAAGCATTGAACGTTCCTATAACCTGGCATTCATCACATTCAAAAAGGCCTACACACAATCATACGCATGAACAAGCCAACATTCATTCAAGATACGAGTCGCATTCTTTATAATACACGACGCGCGAAGAGGTATTATACGTGAGTTTTATAGCAAATAGTCACCCAGTCTATGTTGGTAGGCACCACCTGACCACCCACATTCGATAAGTGAAATTAATTGAAAGAGTATAAGTCGTAAACCAATATTACGATCTTACTATATTATGATACTAACAATCATACGATTAGTTGGCAGAATCACAAACAAATTGCTCATTAACAAGGTAGATGCAATATTGCAAGGACAATTTGTATTCATTTAAAGTGGAATAACAATGAAGGTTTGAACCAGTGAACACGTGAGTCATCACTGCGCGCTTGGCGCCGGCCGCATTCCATTCTACTGGTTTCTGATTATGATACAAAATCGACAACGGCAAATACACAATTCGGAATAGGTTGCAATGTATAGTACATCACCGCAGGAGACAATCGATGACATAGTGTACACAACCATAGCCAAAAACACAAAAAAATATTCGCGGCAAGATGTAATGTATAGTACATCGTCGAAGGAGACTGTCGACGACATAGTACACACTACCATAGTTAAAAACACAAAAAAAAAATAAACACAATCGAGAATCGAACCACAGACCGATCCGACAACAACCTTTCAGCCACTGAGCCATAAGGGATTTTTTTTTATTATATTACGATCAGTCATTACCAAAGCTATATGTAACAAGATATTTGGGTACATGATTTAGCTATAATTAGGAGTTAAAGATTTTTATGCACTATTTGCAACCAAGTGTTAAGTTATTTTAGTGATTAGATCATTAGTGATGAGCATTAATCATTATATTTTTAAACTTTGTAGTGAGTTAATTTAAGATCTTTTATATGGAAATCACCAAGAGAAACATATCTGATGTTTATATAGTTATGTGAAATTAGATAGTTATCAGATAGTTGAATAATTAGTTAGATAAATAACAGATTCTTTGTAACAATATTACATTGAATAAACTTTATTACAATTTATAACTGAAATATTTATTCATTTTATGTTAGCATGTTTACATAAATCATTAACACAACACAATGCATTAACTTGTGAGCTTCGACTCGGAAACAAAAGAACTATTGTTGGCCTTCACAAATAATTATGTAGGTAATTATAACTTTGTATAGTTATGCGTCTTACAATGTTGTTAATGACACTGTACCAGATCGTTTATAAAGACATTGATGATATAATAGAATAAGATTTAATTATTTTATTCAGCTTTTAGGTTGAAATAAACGACGGTGAAATACGAAATGGTATTATCTTTAACTTGTAAATCAATTAATTTGCTTTAGTTATTAAAGTATAAAAATTATTGATTTATGTAGAAGTACCCACATTAGTTATTTAAGTATTGAAATTATTTATTTAATTCGTATGTAAAGAACCACTTTAGTTATTTAATGAGGTATAAATATTATTTATTTGATTCATATGTTGTTAGCCACTTAGTTATTCAAGAAAAGTTATTGATTCAATTTATGTGCAAATACCCACTTTAGTTAAAGTTAGTTTCAATTCAATTAAGTTTGATAAATTCAGTTAGATATAATAACATTTGCGTTAACACAAGAACACAATATAACCACTACTTAAACTGGTCTAGTAAAACCAGATGCATAGCATTTAGTAAAAAGGAAACAAGTTACATATTGACAATTAAGTAGTTTTCCGGCCGTCAGCGGCTTAATTTTACCATTTATTTATCATTATATGTTTTATATATTTCAATAGAAACCAGACATTGAAAGAACAATCCTAGCGACACAAAACATTACAAAAAAAAAATTCAATAATTGCGACGCAGGAATTTTATGTTTGAGTTCACAATGAACAGTAAATGCATAAATAGATGCATTTGCAAATGACATACCGATAGGCAGTAACAAGGAGATAAAATCGAAGACCAAAAACAACGATTGTAGCATAATAAACATTTGACAAAACGAACAACTAATAATTCTACGATGATATTCGTATTTCTATACCAAATAGACAATAATTACATTCGTTCATTATTGTTAGTGAGCAACCTGCATGTGACACGTGTACATTTTATTAATAAATGAACGCGGAATTCTAGCTAGATACCTAGTATATAATACGCTAGCATCTTAGGCACGTTCATTCTCAGCCAGTCCAACTATGTTAGGTACACGTGGTATAATAAAGATGCAACTTTCTTAGTAAGAAAGAAAATAATAGTTAATATTAAAAGATAATCGCCGTAGTAGGCGGTAAAAGTATTAAATAACACCGACTATATAGAAATATATCGCCGTACAAAATCACTAGCAGAAGGTTATAGTAGAAAATAGAAAGAAATGAAAAAGAGAAGAGTGTGAATTCGTTCCATAAGTCAGCTAAAGCAGATTATTAGCAATAATTACCAGTAGCACTTAATTACCGTAGTGGCATATAAAAAAGCTAATCGCGAAGCATACGATCTACGAAGGTGACCTTAGCACGTCGTTAGTGGACGTGAGGTCATAAATCGCAATACAAAGAATGCAATCAAGGAATGTGACCACAGCGCGTCATTTAGTTGACACGTGGTCGCAAGAAAAACGATTATAACTTGTTACTTATGCGGTTGATACAAAATTAATTATCACACGCGGCAACAGAAATAGTTATAATATAAAATGCTTACCATGCGTAGTAAGACAAAATTTGTCTGTTGTGACCGGCTCAACACAAAACCGACCTTCCGAGCACAACAGAACAAAAAGAGAAAATGTCTATTGTGGCCGACATAACACCACCGACTTTCCGTCCACAATAAAACAAGCAAAAAGAAACAATAAATGCCACTAAAATAATTACACACTGCTTTGGAACGATTTCACACATACACAAAAAAAAAAAAATTACTCACCGGCAGCGGATTCTCAACAAAACCCTACCTATAATATTCCCGTGGGCGCCACTGTAACGTAAAAAAGGCCTTTGGGGTGTCCTCTGTTACGTTATCCCTACTAGGGTGTGTTTAAATGAGAAACGTGGTTAAATGTAACAATAAAAATTGGTTTAATTCTCAATTAATTTTAGACATCATTTAGCAAGCGAAAAAATTAGGAATTAATAAAAAATTACACAGGGTCGCGTGATTCGGCGATGGAAGGGATTGATGTTGAGAATCCCGTTGCCGGTTCGTCCAGGAGAGTTGGTTAACTTAACTCGGAGCTGTAGCCGCCGCAAAAAGGGCCGAACGCGGCCAGCGCTTCCATATTTATAGCCCGTTGCAGGGCGCGGGCGGCGGGGTCGACCGGGCCGAGTGATGCGTCAAGGATTGACGTCACATCTTGGTGAATTTATCGGCGAAAGAAAATTGAGGCGAAAGTGAAAAGAAAGAAAAATCAAAGTAATATATGAACTCATATGGGTGTTAAGGTGTTTAACGTAGCATTAATTATGATATGAATACCTATAATGACGGCATCTGAAGATGAAATTATTCATTACATGGCGCCGGCTTACATCCGTTTAATTGTATCTCCAATTTCTAGAAGAACGTATAGAAAAGTATATTTAAATGTTCTCTAGATTTACTTTTAGTCATCATTTTTAGATTAATCCCTCAAATAATTAATCATTCTATAAAACGCAGTACAGAGCAAAACGGATGCGGTTACTGTAGTTTGTATCAGACCCACAAAAAAAATAAAAATTGGTGTTGAATGAACGAACGTGTAACTAGCCACGGGGTCATGACACAGCGCCAGGCAGCCTGTGACCACCATGCAATCTGTATGAAACGTCAACTTATCAAAGATTCTTCGACTGCGTATTCACGCAGTCGAAGCACCTCATTGATAAAGCTCATTGAAAAACAACTGGTGCATTCGCACCAGTTGTGTTTCAATGAGCTTTTACTATATCGGATTAAAATAATGATGGCAAATAGATGGCTGCAGGTGCCTGTTAGCATGAGTTTTGTGTGTACGATGCAATGTTTTTTTCGTGGTAGAGTAAAAGAATTTTTATTTTATTTTATATCTATGCTAGCTAACCCATTAACAGTCCTTTTGCTTTATAAATGAAATAGAGTAACATTATTCCTAAACAAATTAAGCGTTATTTGTGTGTATTGTATTTACAATGATCTTATTTTTAAAATACTTAAATCGTATGGTAGAATTGGAAGTCTTGGGAAGATCAAGCCACTAATTGCCTATCAGGTAAAAATAAAAACAATAATTTCTGCCGACTTTACCTGCCTGTGAACAAATTTTAATATCTCATTACATAAACTTTATAATAGGTAATGACAAGGAAATATATTTTAAATTGCGAATAACATACACAAATAATTCAGAGAAATCTTAAAATTGGAGTTAAGATAAGCATTTCAGTTGTTTTGAATAACAAATATATTTTTGCGCCTCAATCACGTTCAAATTTTGATACAATTTGTTCCAAATATTGTTCGCACTGTCCTGTCTTTGATGATGGAGAAGGATTGACAATGTTTTAAGACGCCGCCTTTAAGAATTTATATGTAGTTTTTATTTTATTTATTTATAGACTCACGTTTGTATCCCCGAAGGAGTACGCAGAGGTGTAATATTACACCCACATTTCACCATGAATTTTTAGGTCCCACGTAATAGGGGGCGAGCCTATTGCCGTTACAGGGAACATCACCAGACTCCGTGTTGCTACTTAGAATTCGGAAAAAAAATCAGTAATACTTTTGCCCGACCCGGGAATCGAACCTCAAATCAGCAGTTGCATACGCTATCCACTGGACACGGAGGCAGATATGTAGTTTCTGCATGTCTATTTTAAATCGCTTTATTCTTGTCGCAGTAACTTTTTCTTTACAATGGTAAAGTTCGCACTGGGACTTAATCCTTAATTGCAGGGGATTTAAAAATGCAATACCTAACCCATCGCAACATAACTGTAGACTGATATAATCAGATAAATTAAATAACATTTACCCATCGAACTGTTTTATATGCTACATTAAGCCCATTCATTACAAAAAAAAAACTGCTAATGTAACAATCTAATTTATTAAAAGACTTAATTAGTCTTTTAATAAATTCATCAAAACTTCTTTCTTAAAACGTTGGAGGCAAAAAGAGCATAAGAATAGCAGACATTTAATAGAACGGAATAAAACCTTTGCAAATCCAATTACTTACTCAACCACGTGAACCTGATTAAAACCTGTGAAATCCTCGGTAAAAAGATTATTCGGCAAAGAAATATTAACAACTGAGTGGGTAAGAGGTTGCGTAAGATGTTTTACGTAGCGGTGGCAACAGGTATACGAAATTAAACGAAGAAATGTGATGAACTCAGAAGTATTTACTTTTATATGGCAGCTGCCGTGCCAGGTATACATACGTTATGTATTGTGGTGGACTTTAGGTTGAAATAAAATTGAGGTAGGTAGCTAAATAATTTGTATATTGGTAGAAGTTCACGAATATCCAAGCCCATATAGCTTTAGAAATAATGGCTCTGTCCCATACCTAATTCCAGTAGCATTAAGCAATCACCTTATCTTATAAAAGCAGAACAATTTGGTTGGTGATGATTCAAATGGGAAAATATAATCCTTTTCAATCATTTTTCACGGGTTCACTAGAAAAACATAAACAAATTTAATATTTATATAGGTTCTAATCTAACGAATGGCAACAGTATATCCACCGCGATTTTTTCACGATGATGCATAAGGCTGTAACTCTTTCAGCCATTTTCATTCTAAAATCAGTAAGACCTTAGACTCTTAGAACGATTCTAAAGCTTTTATAAGTTCCATTACTGTTCAATAAATTATTGTGCCTTAAAAATAAGTAATTTACTTATTCTTTTACACATCTGTGCCTACACGAGACATTCTTAGGACAGTTTGGCCAATGAGCGATGGCTCACCTCGTTTATCATGTAATAAATTAAGTGGCAACACAGTTTGACGAAACAGCTGAGAACAGGCACATAGGTGAATGTACATTCTGGAAGGACTTCTAGACTAGGTCTTGAAGAGAGAATTATCTATGTTTCTGGGGCTTGTGAGGTACTGGTCAATAGCTATTTATAATTGGGATACGATATCAGTATTCTGTTTTTTTTTCAAAAGGAAATGCAATATCCAGAATATTACCATTCCAAAACTTACATACAAACATTTAATCTCAGCTAGCCAAGCCTGTTCTATGGTTCCCAGAGTGGGGTCACGATCATGTCGTAACGCTAACTGCGGTTTGCGTAACGGGGCTATGAGTACATTGCAGTGGTATGTGGTTAGACGGGAGTCTCATACTTCTCTGCCGTCGTCCCGCACTCAGTAGATTACATACATACCTACCATAGTGTCGAGATGGCTCGCAAAGATTTTCCACTGTGGCCTCCAAAATAAAGCCTGTAATATAGTAACCAGGTATTTGATGAATTTTAATTACTAATTGTTCAATACATACATATTATTGCTTTAATCACACGTAAACCTGGATCAAATCATCGTCACCATCACACATAGATATGCCCTGGGTGGGAATTAAACTTGGTATTCAAGGTTACTAATGACGCTTCAAAGGTGCGCTTAGATTGAAATGATTATTCACAATCAAATCTCTCTTCTCGTATCTCCCACAATACTTCCACTTCATTCCACCCTTATAAATACATTAAGGACTACTTCCATAATCCTCAGTCATTATTAAATATTAAAAGATAAAAGATCAAGAAAAAGGATTGCGTTGAAGTAGAGTACAGTTAAGCGGCTGCAGTTCCAATCAGGACGAACGGAGGCTGCGCGGTTACTAATCCGGTTTAGTTGCTACTCTCGTGGCAGATAAGCGAGATAAAACCGGGTGCACAATAATAGCAAGTGGAATTTTAAATTAAAATGTTCTGTGCTCAACATTATACTCTATTTAGCAGCTTTTTGTTAGTCTTTTGCTAGAATATACGTTTATTTTTCGGAACACTTTAGCGTCTGTGGTAATGTTAACATTGTAAAGCATAGTCTGCCACACCAAACGTCGGTGGCTACACTAAATTCTTTGCTACTTAATAGGTAAACTCCAGCTTTTTGGTGAGAGTAAAAGAATGTGAATTACACTTTGACGGTCAAGTACTCTAAAGTTCCAGCGTCGGCGGCTCTGATTTCGAGGTGAACGACCCTAAAGCCAAAGCTAAAATGCATTAATTAAGTTGGAGACACACGCTCACAAGTGCACCAGCATTGTATTTGTAATTTTGAGCAGACAATATGTACCTAGTATAATGTCTTGGTGACTTTATCAGCGAAAGAAAATTTTGGCGAAAGTGAAAATAAAGAAAAATCAAAGTAATATATGAACCCATATGGGTGTTAACGTGTTTACCGTAGCATTAATAAAATTATGATATGCATACTAATAACGACGGCATCTGAAGATGAAATTATTCATTACATGGCGCCGGCTTACATCTGTTTAATTGTAGCATAAATCTCAATTTCTAGAAGAACGTATAGAAATGTATAGTATTTATAAGTTCTCTAGATTTACTTTCAATTATTATATTTTTAGATTACTCCCTCAACTGATTAATCATTCTATAAAACCCAGTACAGAGCAAAACGGTTCCGGTTTCGGTTACCGTAGTTTGTGGAACCTACCTACCATAGAAAAATAAAAAAATGGGGTTGAATGAACGAATGTGTAGCTAGAAACGGGGTCATGACACAGCGGAAGTCACTCTGTGACCACGGCCATGCAATCTGAATGAAACGTCAACCTATCAAAGGTACCTTGACTGCGTGAATGCACCAGTTGTGTTTCAATGGGCTTTTAGTACTTCGGATTAAAATAAGGGAGGCGCATAGATTGATACTGCAGGTGCCTGTTAGTTAGGAGTTTTATATGTGCGATACAATTTTTTCGTGGTACAGCTGAAGATTTTACTTTTATTTTTTATTATAACTTGCTAAGCAAATGTCGTTTTATAGGTAAAAATAATAGACTGGATGACTCGCATATATAAGCGCATATCTAGTATTATTGTACGAACCTACGTACCAAGCTCGTCTTTTTTGGTACACCTGAGTGTGAATAAAGGAACAGTGTGGCAATCTTAAGAAGAAAACATTATTGTGTTTATATTCTTTTAGGTAACGGGTATTAATCTTTGCGTAACGTGCATAACTTAACTTGTTCGAATAAGGAATTTAATTATTTTCTTGTGCCTAATCATATTCCGTGTGGTGACGGATTAAGAATACGGAATGTCACCACCCCATATCATCCCATGGGTGTCGTAAGAGCCGACAGAGGGAGCATATTATGCAGAGAACAGCACTGTAAGAGAAGGGAAACTTGATACAAACCCTATACCAACCCGTTTGGCCAGCGTGGTATAGTAGGTCAATTCCTCCTTTCAAAGGAGAGGCCTAGTCCAGCAGTGGACTGTTAAAGGCTGATGATGATGATGAATCAAGTAAGACTACAAAAGAAACTCTTCGTTCTTTTAAAATATCGCGCCTGGCTAAATGAATTTTATTTTATAAGCCACGTAAATTCTATAAAACTTCTGTAAACCAGTCTTCTATAGAATTAATAATATGAGCAAATAACCATACCATACCAGCTTTGGAATTTTCCCGGTATATTCTCCGTATTGCTTTGTGAGTAATACCTAATAAATTCCCAGATGAGAATGGTATGTACGAGCACGTATGAGACTATTTTATTAATCTGGACCTGAGATGCATATGGTCGGCTCTGAAAAAAGTGAGGTTTTCAGCAGAGCAAGAACAAAATTCCAAAACATTTTTGCCAATATTTAATATTTACCAGCAAACTGGAACAATTTTATGAATTATATATATGGGTAACAATTGTATATTATATTTTGCAACAATTTGAAAAATCTAAATGTAAAAATACTATGGTAAATAGCATTTATTTTAATTTTTGGTGTAATCCGACCTTATGCCTGTAATAAATCGTTCATTAATAATACTTTTCGAAATTATAATATCAGACGTCTGTATGCTTGCAATTTTTATGATGGAACTGTAGTTTTATATTGAAACACGACGTTATTGTGTAAACCTCGAAACAATAGTCAGTGTTTGATGTCTCTTTAATCCTGACCACTACATTATCATCAGTCTTAAGTCACTGCTGCACTGAAAGCGAGGCCTCATAATCAACGATTATAAAAAAATATCTCTCTCAATTATATTTTATTATAATTATAAGTAGGTAATGTAATCTAAAATCACAGAAATATCTTCAAACAAAATTATCTGAAATTAAAAAGCTAGCAAATAATCTAGTAAGCCTCAGGCAAATTTGACTCATTAACACAGCCCTTTATTTTTTTTATATTCGTGAAATTCTTGTGGCTCAATGGCAAAAGAGCAATTAAATTTTTATGTTTCGCAGAAGATATTTGTTTTTCTTTCTTTCTTTAACACGGTGGGTCACCAAATAATTTTAACTCCTTTAGAAGCATTTCATTCCATTTCGTTCCATGTGGGGACGGATTAAGAATACAAAATGTCACCACCCCATATCATTCCATGGGTGTCGTAAGAGCCGACAGAGGGAGCATATTATGCAGAGAACAGCACTGTAAGAGAAGGAAAACTTGATACAAACCCTATACCAACCCGTTTGGCCAGCGTGGTATAGTAGGCCAATTCCTCCTTTCAAAGAAGAGGCCTAGTCCAGCAGTGGACTATCAAAGGCTGATGTTTTTTTTTATAATAAAGGTCACCCGGTTGCTGTTGTCTTAACAACAAGAACACACATTCTGATATTTTGTATTTCATTCCTTCTAAGTTTTTCTTTCGCTGTACTGAAGGTCTATTGTTTTTATACAAAGAGGTTAAGTCCTTAAAATGTGCAAATTTCATATTAAAAAGTTTATTATGGTAAGCATAACAATCATCACAATCATGTATCTACTGATGATCATTTAAAACTTAGGAAAAAATAAACTTTCTTTTGCATTCAAATATTCAGGTGTCTTCAGTTCTTTCATTTGTATCTTATATAACGACCATACATAGTTGCAACATTAAGATCTGGTCCTTAAAATATTTTTCTCAGTTTTGACGAGAATCGCTTTCATACGATGGGTAAAATTGAATATGATCACATTACCATTTTAATCTTAAGTTCAGGTGACTTGTTTTTTGGATCACGTTTGGCAATCGTTAGGCCTCCTTCTAATTGTTTTTCGATGCTTAATTTTTAAAACTTTTCTCCAATTGAGTCTTTTCAAATACTTTGCAAACCTTTTCACGTTAGTCTCCAATAGTAAGACTGTAAGGATTTCATTTCCGTCTGTTTTCATCAATCGCTTTTTGTCTTGGACTGGTTATTTCTATGTATAATA
This sequence comes from Euclidia mi, assembly GCA_944739405.2. Taxonomy (NCBI): domain Eukaryota; kingdom Metazoa; phylum Arthropoda; class Insecta; order Lepidoptera; family Erebidae; genus Euclidia; species Euclidia mi. The sequence goes on from OX123184.2 coordinate 94,558,153, forward strand.
TATATGTATTTACAAAAAAATATAAATGTTTGTTTATCCATATGCCTTTGCTGATCCCAGCTTTTACATTGTTTCTTAAATTGGTTAAATATATGCTTTAGATGACATTTTGCTTTACATGAATAATGAAATTTGATCGTACGGTCTTCTACTTCGATTATTTTTTAACTACTGTAGAATGGTACGGAGATCCTTTCTATCTTGCAATATTGGATTGTATTTTTCTATTCTGATGGATTTACAACTGGTTTCTTTACTTTATGCTTAACTAGAGGACGCCAGCAGCTACGCCTGCATTTTTTTTAAATTTACCCGTTTTGGCCGATCCCGTGGGATTTTCGGGAAATCCTTTCTTAGTGCACCCCTACGGTCCCCAAGGAACATACATGCCAAATTTCAGCTTCCTGCGCCCAATAGTTTCCGCTGTAGCGTGTCTGTCAGTCAGTCAGTAACGCAAGGATTTTATATATTAAGATAACTGGATCATAGCTTTCTTTGTCTATCCTCAAAGTGTTGTCAAATATTTTGTGCCATCACAGTCCACAGCCATTACAACATAATATGATGCAACAGCCATTACAACAAATATGTAGATATATTCGAATTATAACCCAAGCAGTAGAATCTACTTGAGTCGCCAAACATTTTAGTTGGCAAGGATATATCTGATACTTACAATTTGCTTATAGTAGTAAAACATGTTACCATATTTTTCATTGATTGAAAAAAACAACAATATCAGGTGATTTATATGGTAAATCTTCTAATGTAACCAAACTCATCAAATCATAACACAATATCATGTATCTCACTCTGTCACCCTTAAAAGCAATGGTACAAGAGTAAGACAAACAAATTTGCCTCCCGTCCGCTCCCGAATGGCCCGCACGAACAACAGAAAAATCGGAAGTATTTTCATTACCAACCAAGCTTCGACTTGATAATTAAGTAAAAGTTGGCAACATAATGATTTATATTAACATACAGTCCAAAAAAATTATGTAATGAGTATTATATTACAGCTAGAATGTCTTATCATTGCATTCGACTTAATGTATTATAAGTTAAAACATAATTTTCAAGGCATAATGTTGTATGTTATGATCCGTACATTTAATCGGTTGCAAAATTTAGAGTCATAAGTACGTATCTGTAAATACATCCAATAAAAACATGCATGACTAATAAAAACGCTTTGAAAGCATAAATAATTATATGGATTTGCGACTCTGTAAGATATTAGTTATTTATGGAAAAAAGGTGCATATTAAAATATGGCTTAATGCCACACAAATATTTCGGTAAATTGGTAGATCAGACATTATGAATGTAATTATCTCCACAATAAATAAAGATAGAATTATAAGATTTGCCAGAAAGAGAAAAAGAAACCTAGCATTGTGATCGTAAAAAGTGATTTTGGGTGGATCTTTAGATACGACCATATGCATATCAGGTCCAGAAATATGTAGTAGTGAATTACTGCATGAAGGGAATAAAAAGGGATATCACATTGTACGGGTATTGTAACTAGCCTAATCAGGCCAAAAAATTAAATTAAATGATTTTAAACACTATGGATTAAAAGGTTATTTAAAACGTAAATTAAAAATATTATTAATTATGCACGCAAGTTAAAATTAATTTTTTATGCTATTTGGAGTTAGGCAGCTCTAATTTGGTTTTTTTTTATTACGTCGCCCACTAGCTTAGTTTGGCTTATATGATTACACTTTTTTTTTTAATGGATAAAAAGTTAATTAATTTCACAATTCGTTGTATACGTCGCCAGTCTTTTAGTGTCTGTAAAAATATAGAGCTTTAAATATAAGAAGGTACAACTTTTTATTGTTGTATATTTTACCACTGTACCTTCTCCTTTATGTGTATATTTACCTCAGTTTGTTGTCATTTCTCCAAATAAACTATAATCGCCAGTATAATGGTTTTACATGTTATCTTTGTAGGGAGCTGCAACTGTTTCACATTGTAAGTTATGTACTAATAATAATAATGATTGATATCAAACTCAAGCAATAAATTATGTTCATATGGTAAGCCTCCCAAAGCAAATATGGTGAAACAGGAGCATCCACTTACGTCTTTTTAATGTAGGCAACTCGCGAACTTGACTGTTCAAAACTATGGTGGAACATGTCTCAGAATATAACGATATATAAACTTGCACCACTTATAAGCACAAATTCTTGATAAAGTTGATTTACTGTAAGCCCTCTGTAACATTTTCATTGACTCCAAACACGAAATTCCATTGGCGATGCAAAATTTAAGACAAACTCTTTGTACGATATTTTGTTCATTATGAAATTCACAATACACACTAGATATGATATAATTAAAAACAGAACTGTATTTAATATAAATAACCTTAAATAACAGATGCACCTCAAACGCCGCGCCAAAATCGAAAACAGTTGTACCAATCTAACAACAATTTTAATTTGGAGCCATAAACAAATAATCCATTCCCAAAACTTTTTTGACTGAATGTATTCTTACTTGCTATTGGTCCGTTACATGGACAAATAAATATATTTAATGAAAGGAAAAATGTAGATAAACAAATATTTAACACGTGTACAGTCTTAGTACTACAACGATACAACATCCAAAAAAAAAATTACCGCCGACCATCGCACTAGCGCAAAAGTAATCTTATATACGGGCTTCGTTTATTCAGCAGTACAAAACTCGAAAAAGTAGAAATAATAAAATTACATTCCATTACCTGTATTCCTACATCGGCATCAGGTTAATACAACAGAAACGTTTTCGCCTCAAACGAAATTTCAATGGGCTGTTTTAGTGGCTAGTGTGGCTATGAAAGGCGTGGATCCGTCATATTTTAGAGGCTTTTTCGGTTTTTGTATGGGTCGTCGGTACGGTGTGGACGATCTTATAGCTACTGCGCTTTGACGCCTTCTGATTAAAGTATAATTGCGTTTAACTGACAAGGTACTTTTACAGTACCAAAATGGTTCTAGAACGCAATAGGAAATCGAATGAACCGCTGAAGAAATGTTAATATAAAATACTGCCTATGATTTTTAATAAGATTCTGATAATGAGATAATGAACGGACCGTGGTAAATGCCTGTGTAGAACAGATTACAGACATTCAATCAGTGGAAACGACGAACATCCTGACTCAGGTCAACAATCACACATAGTCTTGTCTTATGTGTAAATCGAACCAAGAACACTTGGCGCAGTGTTTTAAAAGGGAATGCGGGTGATAACGCAATAAGTGCATTTAAACACCGATTTTTTGTTCAAAACATGTATGCAGATATTTATATAATAATAAGTATATATAATTTTATAAATAACAATATAATTAAATTAAGTCTTAAAATAATTAAAAAATCTAATTAATATACGAAATTCTCAGTAGCAGCACGGAGTCTGGAAATGTGCCCGGTACGGCAATAGGCTCGCCCCTTATTACGTGGGACTATAGTATATCTGGCGAAAAGTGGGTGTAGAAATACACCTCTGCCTACCCCTTCGGGGATAAAAGGCGTGACGATATGTATGTATGTCTAATTAATATATACAAGAAGTGAAAATTAAAAAACTAAAAAATTTAAATTTAGAAGGCGTCATGAAACTCATCCGCATCGCAGTCAATTGGAAACGTGCCCAGAAGACTGGCAGCATTACCTCGTTGTATGGCTATACTTATTTTTTGAGCCAATAAATAATAAATTGAAACATACACGAATGTAAGTGATAACAAATGGATAAAAGCATAAGACAAGATTTCGGAACTAGAAGATCAATTGCTATTTGGACAACAACAAATGCAATTTATAGTCTCTAAGTTACTCGAAAAAACTACTGAGATGTTTCTAAATAATTATTGCCAAATATTCACTGAAAAAATTGGTTGCCTGTAAAGTCGGTATACGGGCGAAAGTTTTACGTGACAACGACTTATATAATAAATAATAATTTTAATGTGAATATTCATTCGTATAGTAGGAAGAAGGATGAAAGACGCGTGCCTTTCACTTTTTATGTCTGTCTCTCTCGCTCTTAGGCGGGACGCGTGCCTCTCACTCGCTCTCATTGTGAGCGCATAACGTGAGCGGAGCGTAACGCAGTTTCTTGAAGTGTCACCCGGCAAACCAATTTATAAGACGTTGTCACGTCAAAATCTTATCACTGCATTCAAATAAAACTTACTTCTACTTGAACATATTTAACTCATTGAATCATTCGTATTAATAGGAATTGATTATTAATAGATAATTTCATTGCATATAACAGCGCGTCTCAGATCATTGATCTACCAATCCGGAACCAGCAAATAATTATAAACTCTAGCATTACATAACAAGGTTGAATATCAATCAACACTGTTCAGTAATCCAAATGCAGGCACAAAGGCTGTCCGTCAGTAAATTCATATAGGTTACCGCCTGTCCTTCGCTAGATTCATATATGTTACTCGTTGACGGCAGCAAAATTAGATCGGGTGTGACGTTTGCGTTAATGATTTAACGTTAACGAGTTTGGTTGATGGGCACATGTCGGCCAAAATATTTTTATCTGATATCTGAATTACTAAGCGTTTAGACTAGTGGATTCATTTTGTACTAGAATTTTAGGAAGGGAAATACATGGCTAACGTAATGAATTGTTATTGTAAAGAGTGATGTTTGCGGTTGAGTATGACTGGTCACAAACTTCTTTTCAATTCCCGATGCAAAAACAAGTGTCTAGCTAGTTTGGAATGTCTGTGTTGTGTATCTATGGGTTAGTATGTCTGTTTGTCACATTGTAGCTCATAAATGAATGAACCAATTATTAATTAAATAAAATTATTATTATGATGGCTTTTATGTTTAAAAACTTAGCACAGTTCTCTGGCTACCTCAAGATGAGTCTAATAAAATATGTTCATCGGTTACAAAACTTGATAGTTTATTATAAAATAGAGCATTTTACGAGAACTGTTTATTCCCTGGGAACTGGGACTACCTAACGATTGGCCCGGGCTAATCTAATTTTAACATTTGTTAGCCTATTTTCGCAAATCTCTGCCATTTTCCAATAATTGTGATATATCATATCTACAGATAAATAATAAATAGTAGTATACTATTTAATAACTTAAGATAAACAACAATACAAAAGGTCTGAATGTCCTTTATTTTATTGTAGATAGGGTAACCTCACTAGACTTTGGCACCTACCCAGTTGTTGTTACCGAACATTTAATTAAAGAAATAAAGTACAAGCTCACCCTACATAGTTAATTACTGCAGTAACCATTCTATTTAAATAATGTATTTTTATAATTGAAAGTGGGTGCATATGGTTCCCACCAAGAACTTAGGGTCCCAAGCCAACCTCACCTGCAAGTGGTGCACCTGCCGACCAACGGACGAGGCTCTGGCAATCAAAATATCCCGAAAAGCGGCAATAGGCTCGCCACCTATTACGTGGGATCAAAACACTGGCGAAAAGTGGGCGTTTAATATGCCTCTGCCTACCCCTTCGTGGAAACAGGCGTGAGTCTATGTATGTATAATTGAAAGTCAACATCATCGTAATAGCGTCAGAGTGTAACAGATTTGACAGAATATTAACTTTGACTGATGGACTGCAGTCAACCCGAGACCAATGAATACAGATTTATTCCTAGAACCGCAGTCCTTAAGGATTTCGTGTGCCGATTCCAAGTGGGGTCTGGCCCCAGTTTAGTTCGTGGATGATGCCGTTGGCGGCGCTGGCGTCGTTTTCTGTCTCTCTTACTCTTGTAGTTAATAATAATAATAAATTTATTTCATTACACACATAAAGGTTTACAATACAATCACATCTACAACATTGGTGAGATAAAAAATTGCTTGTAATACTAAAATGTGAAACGTTAGCCTCCGTACTAATGTCGGCATACATTGTATCACGGGTGCCAGTGAAAGTTAATATACACTGGAGGAAAGAGACACAGCTGCCGTAGCAGGACTGCCACGCCGCCAAGCGGCAATTTGGGTCGCAGAAAGTTTGTCCTCAGAGTGCATATATGAAATGCGCCTCTATGTAAATATCAGAGCCATGAGTGAACAGTAACGCACGCCGAGATGGCGGGCCAAATAAGAGGCATTTTACCTTTATTTTTAGTAAATCATACAATATAGACCCGTTGAATAAACATAATTATTCCTCATGATTGCCAATAAATACTAAAATATATTTCCATACTTTGTTTCTTTGTTGTACCTCTATTTGATTTCATAGACTGCAAACATCTTTGGTACATTTTCTTCTAAATATCATGTCTGTTCTCACTGTGAAGCTCATTTTGACACCAAAATACACGAAGCCACTCGGAGTGAATTATACCAAATTATCCTTTGCTCTCGTAAAAAGTGCGTTACTGGTTTTTACGATCGTATTTGTTTCTACAACCCTGGTTGTTACTATGCGTTTTCGAATGCAAAAGCGAAAGTAAATGAGTATTTTAAAATCAAATATTTTTTGCAAAAAAAAAATTAACAACAATACAATCAAGTTATAATCTCAATCTCGATTTATTTCATCAGCAATCATCAAACAGCTTACGTTTTCACACAGACTGTTTGTCACTAATATCAGTAGATCTAATTTAAGTTAACACCACATTAATAATCCTAACATATACACATTTCTGTATTGCTACTAAAGTCAACTAAAATTGTGTTTTTTATTGCCATTATATAAAGTTTTGCTGTACAATCTACAGACTCAACATGAGGCGCTTCTTTTTAAAAAAACCTATCAATACTTAAAAAACGAATTGCCGATCCAGTCTGCCAGTCTGCATTTTTTTCTCGACTAAAATAACAGTATTTTCATCCAGTCAGGTTAAAGATATAAAGATAAATACAAGCCTTATATTAAAAGACTTCACACCTACCAGTCCTCTAACTAAATTGAGACATTTTTTTTGTCTTCGGCTCGGTCACGTGCCAAACGTATTATTTAACGTAAATGAAACATGTTATAGGTATATAAGTATGTCTGCGTGAAGTAATTTTCGTGAGCATGATTTTTTTGTTACACGCGCTCGTCCGCATACGAGCGCGTGTATGAGTAAAGTCATAATCCTTTATTCTGATAATATGCCGCTTATCAACGTTAAATTAAAAAAAACTTCAATAATATGCTACATTTACTGCTACTATACGAGACATAGTCAAATACAGTGTACATAATAGTTACGTAATTTTACAGTCTTGGTTTCTATAACATGCATGCGGGTCATAGGACATCATGCAAGTACCATATATACGATTACCACCAATTGATTACACCACTCGCAATGTTGCGTAATACGCCTGCACGATATCACGTGGCCTACGTGCGTATGGCACGCTTATCAAGACAACAAACGAATCGATAACTTGCGGGCGACACGCGGACCAGTGCGGACGTAAACGCGTGAGAGGCAAAACTGACCAATGGTAGGGGCTCCTTTTTATGTTGGTTGTTTGATACTAAACATATCCAATGTTTTATTGAAAATTATTTGAAATAAATTCTACACCTGTTGTAAAAAGATATCCATGTATTGATGCGCATTCGTTACGTTACATGTCTGATTAATAATGAATAGTTGGTAAATTGAAGCAGCATATTGAAATATGTTAGGAACCATTCCTGGCGAGCGCATTTGACTTAACCGTCTCAATTAATATGCACTACGCATTCGATAGCAATATGCTTCGAAATTACAAATTTCTAGAACCAATTCTAGATCAATTTATATTTCTGGTTCGTGCGCTGTTTAGTAAATAAATGTTTTGTGTTGCTCATTTTTAGTATTACTTTTATTTGTAAAAATGTTTTGCCTATTTATTTAAAAGTATTATATTGTTTGATTAGGTCGCGTAGGATATTTTTTATTGTTGCGAGCTACTTTTTACAGCATGATGGGTCCTCGGCTGACTGGTGCTAACCAGTCAGCCGAGGTAGTGCTATCTCTTTACCAAGGACGAACAGTAAGTTGCAGAATCACTTCTGCTGCGTTTAGTTTGGTGGTTGTGAGAGTGCCTAAGGCCTAATTCATCACTTTTCTTCTTTCTTTACCAGGAAGGAGAAGATTTATCTCCCGCTCATCGATCATGACCATGTTTTAGAGAAGGGGCCTGTGATAGAAATATTTCCAAAATCCAACGATCTTTAGATGCCGTTCAATATTACACTGTTACATTACGATCAAATGTTAAAACTACACTTACTATTTTACTGCTTATTGGTAAATGTTACTACTCTGAAAGCGCCCAAAGCATCGATGGTGCTTTGCGCGTGATAGCAATATACCTCTCTTTCTAATATCCTAGTACCCTCTACTCTATAGAGTCAGCCATTTTATTATGCCTTATTGATAAGATGTAAAATATGGGTATCGGTTAATTTCAATAAATTTTTAGTAGTTACAGCAGGACGGTTATAAAATCTCTCGATATGTGTACTTTGGCATTACGTTGTAAAGTTAAGATGTAAAATAAGTAATGTTTATGGGTCTCTTGGGAGGCCCTAATGTTTATAGCTAAGTAGGGCGTATATCTGCTGTATAATAAGGCATTTACTGTTGCTTTTATTCAATAAATAATAAATATATGTATACATTGTCGAATATATAATAGTACCAATCGTTAATGTGGTTAGCTAACATAAGAAATGCATTATTTAGCAAATCTAAAACGGGAGACCAGAACAGTAAGCATCATAATATTCTGCGATACTATAGTAAAAATACGAAAATGCCTTTCTTTCTGTGAAATATATTATAAGCCAGCTTTTTTATCAAATCACTGCTGTAAGCAACGATCAGCCTTTGCTCAACTTCTAGGAATAGATAAAAATGCCAGTGTTAGGGCGCTTGTCTATACGCTACGAAAGTCTTCTGTAGAACCTGGTTTACGCACATGCCTTAGCTACGGTTTTGTTATGGCACTGATACACTTGAGCATTCACCTGTAATAAGTATTCGTGCGAATGTTACAAAACAGAAAAACAAATGAGTGTGATTTAGCGAACATTTTCACGTACATTCTGACAAGCCTTGGAACATAGAAAATACATAGAAGCCACGCTAACAATGGCGGTTAAACCCAATATATTTACTTCAATTTGACTTAATATGATTTATATCTAATGTAAGAGAAAGATAAATATACAAATGACGTTTTAGTCCATTGAAATATTAAAGGACGCAATTTTATTTCATAGATGCCAAGAGGGTGTTAGTGTATAGTTAAATGCAAGTTTGTGGGGTTGCAGTGCTCGTCCTGCGGCTGCCATCTTGAAAAGAGTGTATTCAGCGGGATAACAGCCCTACGCTATTAACCCAACCGTACAGGAATGCCTAATGCTAAGGGACTAATCTAACTTGTTAACCTACACTATCCTAGAGTCTTAGCCTATCACCTATAATATCCTATCCTAGTTATCCTACCCCTTATACCTAGATGTATCCTAAGCCTATCCTAACTTGTACCTAGCGTATAATGCGTATAGGCTTGGTGCTCTGTGGTATTCTGTGATACAAACCAGCACTTATACGCACCTACTACTAGGCCTTTAACCTATGGCACGTACTATCGTGGTACTACTGTGGTATACTGTGATACCGACCTACACTTCGTACGCGGCTAAACCCTAATTCTACAGTCCTCAGGCCCTAGACCTACCGTATATATACATATATATATATATATATATATATATATATATATATATATATATATATATATATATATATATATATATATATATATATATATATATATATATATATATATATATATATATATATATATATGTGTGTATATATCAACTCATCCGTAGAACAAAGTCCTATCTGCGTGGATCGCAATTTTCAGTAGAGACTGTAGAAGTTCTTGACTTGTGTAACTCTTTATAAATCTTATAACGAGAGACTTAAAATTAAGATTTTTTGGTATATTACTATAACAGCCCAGCCTAATTAAATGTTCTATAGTGTATGTTTCTAGTCCTTTTATTGTACGAGATAGATATAGGGTATATAGGGATAGGATAGGGTTACATGTCGACCTAGGACGTTTTATGGCGGAAGAGCGAGAGTCCGTGGTGAACATCGTGCGTTGTTTTGCGAAAACGTTCGATTTAAAAGACGTTCTATGTCAACAAAGGTTGATTTTTGTTGGAATTTTCCATCCCTCCTTCCTTTGTGATACGTCCTTTGTGAATAATATAAAACATAAAATTAGATCCAATGTCATTTGTTTATAGGAAGGTCTTAAAATAGTTGACAGAACTTTAGGTGGCAAAGATTAGACTTCTTGCATGCATGAGTAATTATAATTTTACTAACTAGACACGTCGTGTAATAGTCGGAGTAATTTTATTTACTAATTTAAAAATAAACAAACTGTATACGTATGTACTTATATTTATTTAACTTTACGTATAATCGTATATACTTATTTAAAAGTCGTCAAGTTGTATGTATATTATAGAACAATTAATAGCGAATAAATGACAAATTGTATTACAAAATTGCAATTACGTACCTATTAACACTGGAGGTCGGGCTTCACGAGCACTCACAAAGTAATTTTATAAGGACCCACTTAATATAAAATAAAATTATGACTACAAACATCTTTATCATCACCTAAACCTAAAGACATCCACTGCTGGACATGGCCTCCCCAAAGGCTGTACACACAACTCCAATAATGTGCCACCTGAATTCCACCGCTTCCTGCGACCTTAACCCAATATCTTCTTCTTTACAATATTATACTCGGTGGAAAAAGTCCAAAGGACTCATCACCAAGCTGAGCTCTCCTCGTTTTACACATCTTGCTAAGTCATATTTAAACAATACCTCGGAAACGACTCTTTTAGTAGACACATTTTATAAGCTGCTATGTAAAGTACGCGCGTGCAATTCTCAAGATACTTACCTATACAAGGAAAGGTATCCTATAAAGAACAAATTGGCGCGTGAAATGCATGGATTTTGTACCTAATTAAAAATTTTATGGTAACTTTGAGAATATCTCCTGAAGCAGTAATTTCCAAGGTATGGTGCTGAAGTAAAGAATTTTCGTTAAGGGTCTTTTTACACCTCGTATAAGAATAACAACAATCTTACATCGTTTTTACCTAGACGTAGTGCACAATATTAACTAAATAATAGTAAAATACAACTAAACATTAACAAAATTGAAAATCGAGTACTGACACTCATTTTAGTACTTAGCTAAATTATCCTATCGAATCTTATTAGTCTACTAAGCAGAGCCTGGGTTCTAAGGCATAAAATCGTGGCTTCCACCCGGCTAACGTTGAGACCATTATAATGACACCTTTCAGTACTTACTCTACATAACTAACTTAAGCAGCACATGACCATTAGGTCTTAACATATTTGAAACACACTTTTCATTGCATCATCTATAACGGTCTTGTGCCTGTCAAGCCGGCTCCGCCTGCCCTTCCTTTAGAATTATAGGTACTTTTATCCTGTCTCACCCATGCATACATATCTCATCCATGCAGTCTAGCAACAACATAATAATATAACCCAAAGTGAGTTAAAACAGCATCAGCAGGAACATAGTTTAGCATACTTCAATTTTCTCGCAGTGACTGTCGCTGGGAGCTGTAGTAAATGGCAGACTACTTAAAAGTATGTCTTAATATCTTGTATTATTAGGGCATAATATAATATCGCATGTCGAATGAGCATGTATGTATTTACAAAATACTACATTTATCCGTTTTCCAGTAACCATAATACAAATTCTGCTTATTTTGGAATTAGATGATGTCGTGTGCATATTGTGGTAGAGTATTTTTATCATTATTTATTAGTAGGAAACAGCATGAGAGTTAGTATTTAAACTAACTGGGGTAGACCCGTGGTTACACTTGTTACTGTTTGAGCTGTATTAACGATGAATTTGAAAAACTTAATGGATTTCCAAAGAAAATTAACTAGGTTGATTACTATAGACACCTTCAGTAGACTAAATAGACATACTGTCCGGTATTGAGCTATTACAGATTCCTTTCTTTTCTTTGTCCCATCCCGTTTGTATAGAATTTCTTCCCATAATATATCAAATTCACGACTGGTTCCTTTGTACTAAGAGGCAAAGACGATTCAAGCCCGTTTATCCTTCACTCGTTACTAAAATATAAAAATTCTTTTGCAAAAATAATTTTAATAAACTATTTTAAGACGTTCTTTGAAACAATAAAGTTTGCAATACATTTAACTTATTTCTAATAAAAAATCTTAATAATTAAAGATTTTTTCACTTGAACAACGTCCTAACTGATTCAACATTTTGAATAATAACGTCCCATCTTAACATTGAACCCACAAATTGTTTCACAGACTCCGGCGAAAACCTTCCTTTTTTAACTTCAGACGCTTAAAACTTCAATAATGTTCGTAAAAAAACGTCTTAATATTCCATAAGGCCTCTATTTTGTGTTGCTCAATATTGCATAAAAATCGATTACTCTGTGAATACTAATTACGGTAATCGTCTTTTTGCGCCAAAGGTGCGTTTCTGAACAACTCCATCGAAAAACATTCTAAATAATCATCGATCGCTTTTAACTATGAACTGAGTTAAAAAGTAATAAATACAATAATTATTATTATTAACAACTTTAAGTTCCTAAATTAACACAAATTTAGGAACTTAAAGTTGTTTATAGTGAAGTAATACTTGTAAAACATCGTCACTTACCAGAATTGAAATGTTGATTTGCAAACGCGGTATGTAAGTTTGAAAACGCCGAACTAAGATCAGGCTCTTCTGCATCTACTTGAATCATATTTAGTATTTTGCGTTATCCTGATATCTTAAAAAGTTTTCTTTTTTATGAATATATTGAATATTCTTAAATATCATGTAAATTAAAGATAATATACGAAAACGCCCCAATTTTCTTCTTCCAATGAATAACGGCCGGACTGATGATCGATCGCTGAGCTCGCGCCACCCGTACTCCCCGTCCGCCGTCCCTTGTATACATCGTGCGTTGTTGCGCGGAACAAATATCAGATGAAACATTATTCGATTCTATATCTCTGAAAGTAAATAAGATACGAAAATTCTAAAAACACAGTTTTGTATTCCTTATCCCATTTAGCTATTTAACGCGATCTTGTTCTATGCTCACATGGAACTCTATTCTACGGATAGGTCGATATATATACATACTACTAGGCCTTTAACCTATGGCACGTACTATCGTGGTACTACTGTGGTATATATATATATATCTATAATATAAAAATGAATCGCAAAATGTGTTGGTAAGCGCATAACTCAACAACGCCTGGACCAATTTGGCCAATTCTTTTTTTAAATGTTCATTGAAGTTCAAAGATGGTTTTTACGGCGAGAAAAATTCTATTAATTGCCGGAAAAACCCTAAAAACAGCCCTTTTCTTTTTCCCATACAAACTTTTTCTAACTAAAACATTGAGTCAATTTGTAATATTACCGCAGCATAAAGTTCAAATTCGCGTGCGCGTTGATATACTTCTTTGTTAGATGGCAGTTTTGACAGGTTTCCGGACCTGAAGTCTCAGTGCTGCCGCCCAGCGGGCTTCATGTCAGAAGAAACTCATTGATAATCCTTACTTAAAATTATAAATTCGAAATTGTGTATGTATGTATGTTCCATTTTCACGCTAAAACGGCTGAATCAATATTGTTGAATTTAAATATAGAGATACATATATTGGACCATGAAGACGGAAATAGGCTACCATAAGTTGTAAAAATTAAACTGGGAGAGATTGTAGGGAGGGTAGAAGTTTGTACGGCACAAATTTAGCTCTTGGAAGTAAGAACGCATGCGCTGATAATTGATTGCTGCGCATGTGCTATCGCATATCTGTCAGTACTATCACGTCATACCTACATAATGTCATATTGTGCACGTTGATTAAATTGTTCGCATATCTATCTATACTAATCTATCCGTAACCGTACAATATCGCTATCGCTTTGGGTTACGGAGGTCCGACAGGCAGTTGCAAAAACTGGTTATTTACCATATCTATACTAATATAATAAAGCGGAAGAGTTTGTTTGTTTGTTTGTTTGAACGCGCTAATCTCAGGAACTACCGGTCGGATCTGAAAAATTCTTTTTGTATACGATAGCCCAGTTATTCCGGAAGGCTATAGGCTATATAACATAACGCTTTGACCCTTTGGAGCCGGACAAAAGGCTAAAAAGGCTAAAAGATAATGTCGACTAATCTCAGGAACTAGCAGTCGGATTTTAAAAATTGTTATTGCCTATGATAGCCCAATTATTCCGACAGGCTATAGGCTATATAAAATTACGCCACAACTTTAAGGGGCCAGACAAAAATACTAAAATGGTCAATCGAGAAGGGGGAGGGTTGGGGCAAAGGCAAAAAAGGCTAAACGAATAGGATAGAATCTATATGGGTAGGTATCGTTTTCAAGATTTTCGGGACGCTGATTAATAATAATTATGATATTTATTTAGTGATCCAAGATGAAATTTTTATAAATCAATATGGGTATCGCCTTTGATATTTTAAGGGGTGGGGAATCGAAATACAACATCTATTTCGTGATCAAAGATGGCGGATGGGAAATCAAAGATGGCGGGTGGGAACAATTTAAAAAATCAATATGGGTATCGTCTCTGATGATTTAAGGAATGGAGAATACAAATATAACATATATTTCGTGATTCAAGATGGTGGATGGGAAATCAATGATGGCGGATGGGAAAAATTTTAAAAATCAATATGGGTATCGTCTCCGATGTTTAAAGGGATAGGTAATCCAAATACAACATCTACTTCGTGATTCAAGATGGCGGATGGGAAATCAATGATAGCGGATGGGAAAAATTTAAAAAATCAATATGGGTATCGTCTCTGATGATTTAAGGGATGGTGAATCCAAATACAACATCTATTTCGTGATCAAAGATGGCGGATAGGAAATCAAAGATGGCGGACGGGATTTTTTTTTAAAGTCGATATGGATATCGTTTCCGATATTTTAAGGAATGAGGAAGTCAATATTATTATAAAAGTCTATGTTTGTTTGTTCATCATTTATAGACTCCGAAATGATAAGAGATTAAGTGCTAAGTCAATGGTAACTTTGGAAAAAGGGGCTTGGAAAAAAGGGAATTAAATAAAAACTCTTAAAAAGGCGATACGAAGTTCGCTGGGTCAGCTAGTATATATATATAGACGGACAGTGGGAAGGAATTAGGTATGGTGGAAATGGTTTGCTGACGGCCAACTCAACAGACTCATCGAGCTGATCGGTATTGATGGCTAAAGGTGTCTTGGCCACCGTCAGAGGTGTGGGAAGGGTAGTGAGTCAAAGTCGGAATAAACTTGTGACTGGTTTATTTCTTATAATACATGATCTTATATACTAAACTTATCCTATGTACACACACACAACTTTACGGTCGTGTGCTGTGTGTGAAAGGTGCCATCTCAGCGGTATATGCCTTACGTGAATACGTGATTTTTTCTTAATTTAATATAAGTCACGAACAATCTGTGTTCCAGTAAATACTCACGTAGGATTATATCGCTGAAATGGCATGTTCATGTGAGAACATTCTGGCCTCTCCGAGGAACAGGCAACTCCAGTTGGTATAATTCTATGGAGTCATCCTTGGCTGCGTCCTGGTTCCGTGGCTGCTTCCTGGGAGGCTTCGGCAGATGGTTCGGCTGGCTGTAGATGGCGTTCCATGCCGTGTGCGTAGATGGTTGTTTGTGGTCTTGATGTGGTGCACGTTGTGGGTGTGGCGTATTATACAGTTATTGGCTTCATATTGTTATACCGTTGTCGGCGATTTTTATTACTACCTTCGTCTTGAATAATTATCTCTTCTCGCTAATTGATTTTTATTATAAACAACCAGTGCATAGATGTTTCCAAAGTATATTACTTTACTTTTAGTGTAGTGATCTTTGTAGGACATTTAGTGTTAGTTTGATTTTTAAATACTTGGTCAACGATGCAATTTTCATTTAATTGCATGTTCTTCACCACTCCAGGGAAGCAAAGAAACTGTTGGTCTTTGAATTCATCGTGGTCCAGTTCGAAGTACAATTAATTATTGTAATCAACTGCTAAATTCGGTTTTGACACTTCTATGCTTTTGAACGTATTGTTCATATTCTTCTTAGGTACTGGTGTGATATGAATTAAATTATATCTTGTAATATCTATAGTTGGAAAATAGGCGTGAACTTGTATATGAGTCATATTCTCGACTACCCTTGTATCTAATAACAATTCTTGTACTATTCTAAGGTTGGACGGCATTTTCCTATTTGCGGATGATATTAAATCACTAACATTATTGGGTGATAAAATGCTATACACGCTTGCCTTTGTTAAATATATCTCTAACAATCCATCGTAGTAGTTTAAGATTTCATCAATGTAATTATTGCCTTATTGGAATGTTTGCATAATCTGAATCTTTATACTATTGTGATTAGTGGTAACGTACCAATGATCATAGCTATTTATAGTATCTATTACTTGTGACAGTTTCGTTCTAAACCCTGCTAGTTTGTTTCTTATTCTCTCTCCAGTACCATTTACTTGGGAAATAGCCGATATCATGATCTTAGTTTGGTGACTAGCTACTTCAATAAATTTTTGTTGGTTTAAGTTTAATGAGGTATACAAAGGTATACCTTATCTTTACACCAAACACCGAAGTTAAAAAAATTCCCAGTAAACCCCTTTTCTTTCGTGTTACATGAAAATCTGTGAAATATTCTTTGGTACGTTCATATTTTGTCTTTTGCTCGAGTAAATGATGATATAATTAATCACAATGTGTATCTGTCGTTACAACATCTGCCCTGCTACAAAGTTGCTTAAACTTGGACAATGCACTTTCTATCCAAGCATAATCCCGATTAAGTCGCTCTCTTTCATATGAAGTTTCTATACGAAATATGCCTCGATCTACATATGTTTGCGGTTCCTATGTGTTCAACATAAAATCCTGGAGACAGATTCTTCACGGTATATGTTTGTGTAGCAGTCATGGTACCGAACATTTATGGTATATACATTACAACGACCATGAGAACAGGGGTTGGCAAAATATGGACAACTCTAAAACTATGGCACTCTGTGGGCTTTTTAAGTTGGTGTTCCGCCCATGCAAAGGAAATTACAAGATCCATACAGACAGGATTGAAGCAGTTCAAAGACGCTTTGTTAGATCCCTTTCGTCTAAATTGGGTTTAAGGCGAAAATTACCAGTTTATAATAGCCGACTTCGTAGATTTAAAATTATCAGCCTGGATAAGTGAAGGTGAATGAGTGACATGTGCACACTACACGAAATTGTGAATGGCTCACTGGATAGTCAAATTTTCGACCAGTTAAACTTTAAGATACTCACGCAATCCGTGTGCATCTCACAGCTGTTTAGTGTACCAATTAGCAACAATAATGTGTCATAGATCAACCCTATATCGCGAATGTGCAACCAATATAATACCGTATGTTCTAGATTCGATATTTTTAATGACAAAATGTGTACCTTCAAAAGTCTTTTAATTAAAGATTGTAAACAATGATAAACATTGCAATAGACATACTTACTGTAATATTTTAAAATTTCTTTTTATTATTAGTTTTGTTCATAGTTATACATATCATCATATTACATATGTATTTTTTTTAATTTCTATTTATAGTATGACCTCTATCATGTTAAAAAAATTATGTAGGTATATAGTTATAAGTGGACTTCAGATCTGAATATTGTGTCCTGCTGAATATTGTGGTGTATTTATTGATCTGTAGTCTGTTAATATACCTATTTAATAAAAATTAAACTGAGACTGCAATGTTCTGCAGCACCTCAATGTTCATGGGAGAGATGCAGCAAAATAATTGGAAAATCAATGGCAATTATGATTTACCGACAAAATGCGGTATTTTTCTATAGTTCTTCATCAATAATTGAAAACCGAAGCTCTATTAGATCATAAGCTGCAGCCTGGCTCATAAATAGACTAAAGACACAGTAATCATGAAAAAACGTTATAATAACCTAAAGATAACAATATCATAGAAAAACTTTTTTATTTATGGTTTTACGACAAAAAGTATCAGAACCACAGTTATAGAAAATTTAATTTGCAGTAAAAAATGTTTCAACAAGATCTCTGTGGGATCAATAGTTTACCAGATAAATGAGAAAAACCATCAGCGCCTGCACTCTTTCCAAGATGGTGGTCGAGGGACAAGAGGTACGACCCCTAACGACCCCACAAACATGGACGAAGCTTTAATACTAGCCCTCCCTACACATCTGTAAAATAATATTGCGTCCTTTGACAAATGTAACTTTTCAATACACTATTTTGAATCTTCATTTTAAACTGTTTCATGACAGCTTAATTATAGCTTATTACGTGTACAATCAATGAATCCGGGCTTAATGCCGGCATTGCCTTCTTTGTATTGTTAAGTGTCATTGTATGGATTTTGGTACTTTTCTTGCAGATAGATTTCGTTGTTGGAGATACCACCAGATGATGCTGATCGGAGGTCCCGGGTTCGATTCCCGAGTCGGGCAAAGTATAACTGGGTTTTCCCAAATTCTAAGTAGCAGCACGGAGCCTGGTGTTGTGGCAATAGGCTCACCCCCTATTACGTGGGACCTTAAAATTTTTGGCGAAATGTGGGTGTAATATTAGGCCTCTACGTACTCCTTCGGGGACACAGGCGTGAGTCTATAAAAAAAAATTAAGTTAAAGGTGTAGTCTAAATTAAAATTTCTCTGAATTTTTTATCAAAGTAAGTAAATCTTAAATCAATAATAAAATGGTAAAACAAACCGAGCTTTTACTACTTTAAATCCACAATTTAAATGCTTGTGAAAATACTAGCGAAATCCCAAACGGGCGGTTCTAATTGATTGGCTTATTGAGGGCAAATTTAAACCGGCGTACTAAGCACAACCTATTGCTAGAATGTACGACTAGGCATTTATATATTCGTTGCTCGTTTTAACTTGCTGGTAAGAGACAAATGAATCGAATGAAAATTTGGAAAGTGTTGAATTATATTTTCAACAAATAATAAAGGCGAATAGTCGGCGAGATTTATGGCAGTCTTATTAGCAGAATTTGACACTAGGGACTCTTGGCTATCCAATGATAAGACTGGCCTATACTCACCTTAATTTACATATTAATTTTCTCTAATAAAGCTATAGTTTTGGATGCGCTAACCTCTATAAATACTAGTAAATTTTCAATTTAATATAAATGTTCAGTAGATGAGATATGACGGGTGAAAGCGCAGGGCACAGCTAAAAGGTTAATAATATGAAATCTGTATCTAACTAAACTATTATGTAGTACGCGGAACAACTAGTACGACTAAATTACTCTACAATTCGTCGGTCACTGTTACGGCCCAGTCACGGCCTACGGCTGCGGGTGGCAGCGGTGAGCGTTTATGTACATGGCGCGTTTACTGTGACGCGGCGCGCGGCTTCCTCAGAGTAAACGCGCCATGTATATCGCCCCTGTCGCGCCGCTCGCCGCTTAGACCGATCTCGTGACCAGGCCGTTAGGGGGTACATCGGAACCCTGATTTGGATCTGGATTGACATGCACTTGGCCGGTTTTTCTTATAATTATTTCACTTGTATTTGTATCACCTACCTACGTTGATCGCCTTACGTAAGTATTTAAAGAAAAATACTGATAGAATGACAACTGTTTCAGGAAACGGCATTGCATAAATTATCCTGGTAATATGCCAAGACAATTAAACTGTAAGCGCTATAAATCGTAACTTGTATTCTGTCAGTGATTGGACTACAAAAATCCTTGCTGACCTTGTATTTAATAAAGCAACCTATTGAGCTGTAAAAGAGTTTACGGTGACTTTGCAAAGCCAATTAGAAGCTAAATTTTTTTTTTTTTTTTTTTTTTTTTTATTTATTTAATCTTAGGAAGGCTTACAGACACATAAACAC
This sequence comes from Euclidia mi, assembly GCA_944739405.2. Classification (NCBI taxonomy): domain Eukaryota; kingdom Metazoa; phylum Arthropoda; class Insecta; order Lepidoptera; family Erebidae; genus Euclidia; species Euclidia mi. The sequence continues at coordinate 94,578,231 of OX123184.2, forward strand.
TTATAAATACTTATATGAGTAACTAGATGCTAATAACAAGCCCTCACAGTTAGGGTGATTCATTAGGTAAATTATGGATAAATAACTAAGGATATAAAACTCAAAAATTGCCGAAAAGAAAGACATTTAACATATGAAATACAAAAACACCGAGAGTACCTAAATGATTAACAATTATAAGAACAGGGAAACAGAAAGGGACACTATGGAGTTATAATATATTAGTCTACGTTCAGTATATTATTAGCCTATGCTGTTAAAATAATCTTGGGTAATTGTTTGCCTTACTTTTTGAGCTTTCGTACAGAACACATCGATATCAAATTTCGAGATCATTTTGTTAGCCGTTTTAGCGTTACGTATACAAAACGCATTCTGGCAATAATTTGTTGTAGCAAAAAGTACGTCCAACAGCAGACGCTTTCTTAGATTACATTGTTTTGCACGTATAAACAGTTTGCTGAGTAGTTCGGGACAATCAACACTACCATTTGCCAGATTAACTAAGAAACATATGTCGTTAGTTTCACGCCTAATTTCTAATGGTAGGAAATGGTATCGTTTGCAACGGTGGTCATAGTCATATGAGCATTGCTGTGCTTTGTAGTCCAAATATCGTAAGAATTTTCTCTGAATAACTTCAATGCGATTTTTATAAACTTCGTATTGGGGATTCCAGACCTGTGAGGCATACTCCAGGTGGCTACGCACAAAGGAACAAAAGAGAACTTTAATAGGTTTCAAAGATTTAAACTCTGAACAGGTTCGTATAATAAAGCCCAGGGCTTTAGAAGCCTTCTTTATAATGTTATCAATATGTCCATCGAACAGCAGCTTGTTATCATGAGCCACGCCTAGATCTCTGATGTTATTTACTTTGTTTATTATTTGACCATTCAGGTTGTAAACAGAATTTATGGTGGATTTTTGTCGAGAATAAGTAATTTGGAAACATTTTTTGACGTTCAGTTGCAGGTTATTAATGTTACAGTAACGGATAAATCTGTAAAGGTCTGATTGAAGGTGTTCAGTATCAGATAGACTACTAACTAGCTTTAGTATTTTCATATCGTCTGCATAAAGAAGTACCTTTGAGTTGATGAAACAACTATTTACGTCATTGATAAATAAGGTGAAAAGTAACGGTCCCAAGATTGAGCCTGATGGTACTGAAAACCAAGCCGAAGAGTACCCTCTAAGTACTACTGCCTGCGTCCGATTGTCTATATACGACGAGAACCATCGATACAGATCACCGTGCACTCCTGCAGCTAAAAGCTTCTGCAAGAGTACACGATGATCTATACGATCGAAACATTTCGCGTAGTCTGTATATATTACATCTACTTGGTACCCACGGTCCATATCGTCAGTTATAATTTCATTAGACAATATTAAATTAGAAGTAGTTGACCGTTTTCTAATGAACCCATGCTGCTCATTGCTAAAATAGCATCTCATTGCTGAGTAAACTTCAGTATGGACTAAGCGCTCTAGGACTTTGGCTAACAGGCACAGCTTTGATATGGGACGATAGTTTTCGACGTTTGCCTTGTCACCTTTTTTCAAAACTGGTGTGATATAAGCCGATTTCTTCTTTCTCTTTTTATTTATTGCCGATATTTTAGGGACATATCCTTCGCTGAGTGATCTCACGAATAACATACAAATTGGTGTGACCAAGCTATCCGCACATTTTATTAAGAATATAGGAGGTAATAAATCAGGTCCTTCAGATTTTGAAGGATCTAAATCCTTCAATAGCTTTAAAACCGTATCAGGACAAACGTATACAGAGCTCAAGCTAACTTGACTATTTATGTCATAATCCAAGGCTACACTACCGACTGAATCAGATCTACAATAAGTATATTGAAAATAAGACGCAAACAGCTCCGTGATAGATTCCCCAGTGGTTGCACTAGTATCACGAAACCGCATCACGCTAGGCAGAGTGCTGTTCTTTTTACTTTTGACGTACGACCAGAATAACTTAGGGTTTTTTGCAATTGAAGCTTCAATATTTTCCATATAGGATGCGAAACATTCTTGCTCTAAACGCTTTGCCCTGTTCCGTAATACTGAGAATGAATGGTAGTCATGTATATTACTGTATTTCTTATACCTACGATAATGTTTATATTTTTCTTTTGACATTTTAATTAACGCCTTAGTATACCACGGTGGATGTGATGATTTTGTCGAAGATTTCGTAGGAATATGTGCATCTCTCAGCTCATAAAGTTTATTATAAAAAGCGTTAACTGCCATTTCTAAGTTATCAGTGTTTAATATCTGATTCCAATTCACGTGTTCAAGATCTGATATAATTGCCGTATAATTACCTTTATGAAACAAGTATTTTAGGGAACGATTTTCAAAGTATTGATGCGTTTCAACGAAATGAGCTGAAATAATAAGCGGTTTATGATGGGCATCGACAGGGGCAGCAAGCGGCTCACATTCCTTAACACATAATGAAGTATTAGAAAAAATTAAGTCCAGTAATCTACCATTCATGTTGCGCTCACTATTAAATTAAGACAGGTTACATATATTAATAGTGTCAAAGAAATCCAATAACGCTTGAGAAGATAATCCCGTAGGCACTAAGTCATTCTGGCCAACCACGCACTGCCAGTCCACTTCGTTACCAAAATTAAAGTCCCCACATAGAATAAACGTGTCGGAAGGATGGCTAGTCACCAAATCATTTAGTTTATTATGGTAATTATTTAACTGAGTTGTATATTATGAATAACCCATATTTTCTCGGCACAAATAAAGACTACAAATATGTATATTATAACTTACAGCGGGTGAGGATCTTTTCAACGAGATAGTTATCCATATATCCTCTGCAGTCGAACGCCAGTCATTTCTTTCCACCACAGTCAGTCAGATCGTTTTTCACTGCAATTAACACTCCACCACCACGCGTTTGCGAGGTTCTACAATAGTCGCGGTCGCGCCTCCAGACGAGATAACGACCATCAAATAGCTCACTGTCACTGATACTGTTTACCAACCAAGTTTCAGTTAATATAATTACTGAGTACGAGTTTAAGCAAACGTTACGGTAAAAGTTATTTGTTTTTGTGCGTAGACCACGTACGTTTTGATAGTATATATCAATCATTTATATTGTTTACAATAACAATTTTACCGAGACCCGTTAAACAAAACTTATATAGTTTCTTTTTTTGGCGGATATATTTAGGAAAATACGAGAAAGTTCTATTATTGAAAGTTATCTTGTAGGTATCACTAAAAAACTTATTTAAATAACCGAAACACAGCAGTGCACAGTGACTAATGACCCGCAACTTCGAAATCGGCACAGGTAGGTAATAACAGGCCGGGCGCACTTCGCATTTTAGGTACAAACTTACAAGTACCTCGGCCGACCACGTCGACGTGGTTGGATTTAGTAGGTTGCCGCGCGCCGCTCACATTAGACGTCACGCAACGAGTGCGACCGCTCCGTATTCTCACGCGCCGTGTTCATACACTGTTCAAATTATAAACTTAAACGCCTTTAACAACAAAAATGTATCATCACAAGTCTAATGCAAAGTATTGCTTAATTAACTGTCTGTCGAAAGCGACTTGAAAATTTGATTTTATTTATATTACGAGAGCAACTCGAAAATTTGATTTTTTGTTTGTTGAGATATCTCAACGATTATGGTGTCAAATTAAAGATTTAGTTCAAAAACCATTTTATCTGTTTGAATCATGTAAATCGGTCCACGCGTTTAGGAAATAACTAAGAATTTGTATAGTAAAAATGTAAACGACCAGAATTTTTGTGCTTTTGTTCTACTAGCTCCAAATGTGGGATAGGATACTTATAGGATAATTATTTATTATTAGGTACGTGGTGAAGTAGGTAGATAGACGATAAATAAATATAGTAGCAGCGCCAAGTCGACAACCCTAGCGCGCCACTCCGCGCCAGACAGCGACAGCGTTATGTGTTAGAAAAGAATGGGAACTGTTAGGTTAATATCGCATTAGGCACTGAGTGCTTATGCGAGCTGAATTGAACTTTATTGCTTAGTAAGAGTCGTAATTTAAATAAATTGGTTTGAAAAGTGAAGTTTCTGTACGTTAGTACTATTAATTATTCTGTGGTAATAAATAGATACAAAAGGAACTGCGCGCTTACGATTAGTCATAAATGCGAACACGATACAATGGAAAACGGAACATAAATATAGGACAATTTGGCTCAATTCAGCTTGGCAAAAATATATAAAATGCGAATTTATTTTTATAAAATGTATGCACAGAACAATTAAACAGCACAGTAACTGTTGGAATACACTAACAGCACTCCCGAGTGGACGGTTCTCAACTTTTTTACGACGCTTGAATATTATCATTGGACTACGTGTGAATGAAAGAATGATTTTGATGCCATTTTGTAACAAAATTGGACATTCAAATTGAATTAGATATAAGTCTTTTTTAATTTTGTGAGATCCTTTTCGGATTTCAATATAATTACATGGGACGTGTCGGTTTTCCGTACATGTATTTTTGAGTGTTTGACCCAAACATATCGGAAATCCAGTTCGGCTGCCACTTTCTTCGTTTTCGACAACAATGCTTTATTTAGTCCGGTCAGATGATCGTTGACGTAAATTCGCTGATTCCCTGGTAGACCAACCTGCCCAGTCATCAGGTGGCTCTTCTTGAAACAAAGTCTGGCTGCAGCTATGAAGTCCTCCTTTACGTAACGATTACAGAAAGACAGTATAATTGGCTTTGTTTTGTCCTTCTCCCGTGTGGGCACTCTGGTTAAAAAGTTGATTTGTGTTTTGATAACAGGATAAGCGATTTTTGCACCTATCCTATCAACTATGTCAAAAAGATTTTCATTCGCCCTTTGTGGGAGGCCCTTAATCTCAATATTATTCAACCTAGTCCATTGGTCCTTAGCGTGTGATTCCTCTTCTAGGTTGTCTATTTTCATTTGTAGGCTGTTAACCTGCTCCTGCATTTTCTCCACCTCCACTAATCGAATTTCCATTTCCTTGATTTTGGAGTTAAATTGTTTAAATTCTTGGTTAGTTTCACTCAAAGAGGCCTTGACTTCGGTAAATTCGGATCTGAGCACGGCAAATTCTTCTCTAAGATGTTCCAGAGGTGCCAATTTATCTTTGATTTCTCTGATCTCTTTGAGAATAATTAATGATGAGTCAGAATCAGGTCTTGGCGACGAAGGTGGCTGAATAGAACTGGTCAGTTTGCATTTACTGCAGCGCCAGCTGAGCTTCCTGTCACCAAGCTTACGGTTCCGCCTTCAGTTATTCCGGCACAGTGGAAATGTAGTTCCTTATTGCATACTGTGCAGTGTACTCCATCAGACAAGGCTTCATCACATGCTCCACACTTAAATGACTCCATGACAGCGATCGAAGCGAAAGAGGAAAGTTTGGGAAACGGTGGAATATCCGGCAAGTTGAGTAGGTGTAAGTCACTAAAAGACCGTACGGTACGGAACCGACGACGCAACTGAACGTATAGCAGCCGTCTTACCATAAATTGTTACATTTTAAGTCCACTGGCCAAGTTCTACTTCCGAACACAACTTTGTAGCTCAATTCTTAGTAGGCGAAATTTATCGGTGTTGTAGACGGTTGTTCATTTAAATACAGTACTTGTATGCTTGTGCTATTAAGTAGTAAAAGCTATCGTTGGCTTTTCAAGGTGCTACTACTAGGTTTTGTATAAAAAGTAATAAATTTCCTGTAGCTAAATACAGACGCTACCAATCGTTCTTGGGTAAAACATATCATATGTACATGTAAAATAAGTGGCAGCTAGCATGGTGCTCTATTACTGTTCGTTCTGCCTTTTTTCCGTTTGCCGTCCCTTCCCAAAGAAAACCTGTATTTATAATATTTTCTCAAGTTACCTCTAACAACACCCGCGGAATGAAATGGTGTAGTGATATTTTGTTTCCTAATCCGTTCCCACGCGGCAAAAAGTGTAACATCTCCTACGGAAGATAAAATCTTCTGTAGCACATTTTACAATCTATAGCGGATTTAAGGCGCTGTTATACCTCAGAAGCCGTGAAACTCCTAATTTTTCGTCGCGCATCTAGCCATAACGGTACATATTATAAACTAGCAAAAATTAGAGCTTAAAGTCAAAAGTCTGAACAAAAGACTTTTGAAAGAATTTTTCATGTATGTAAAATAGAATCACGGTAAAAAAATCACAAAATCGAGGCAGAAAATAATCTTTCGTCTCACTGTTTGCAATATTTTGATCGTAAGCTGTCTTATTTTTTTTGATAATAGTGTAGGAAATCAAAAGAACTAAAGAATTACCCTATTTATTTTCATATTATACCTGTACATTTTGTAAAATTAAATAAAATCTGCCAAACGTCTATGATTTTGACGCTCGGTAGATCCCATCAATATCAAACGCTTCAGCAATTTAAACCTTATTAGCATAAGCGGTGTACTGAGTGTCAGTTGCTAGTTTACGCCCCGCCCAGACCTCATCATTCGGCTATGAGCCCTGTGAGAGATAGGTCATGTCGCTTCCGTCTCCGCTGCACGAAATTTTACGTAAACCTGTTTGTTATTATAATACGCCGATTTGAGTTCGTAATTTCATGTTTTATGTTATAGACTGAATACTTTGAATCAAATAGTCTTTTCATGTAACTATGGGCACATATAATTAGGACCTAAGTTTATACTCTTGTTGCGTTTAATGTGTTATTGTTTCTGTGCTTATAAATATATAATTAGAAGAATAAAATATGGACAATTAGAGAAATGAAGTTCTACGAAGGATTTGTACACGAAAGCGTCGTAATAAAATAGAAATACATCCATGGCCAAGTGATTATGAAATATGTAACATTTTTACACAAATTATTTTCATAAGAGTCTTTTATGACTAACTATGTTACTTATTTATTATCGATTATGCATAATATATTTATATAAATTATTCTCACAATACATAGCTGCCACAGTTTTCAATTTTTGAAAGAGTAATAACATAAAATCGAATCATTTTATGTACCTATATTTCAAATTCATTAGCTTGTCAGAGCGCCTGGAGCGCTAAGATGCCGCCATGGCGAACAATAATGATGACAGCGCTAATATGGCGCTCCGCAATCCGCACACAAGCGGTAACGAATGTTGTATTATTGTGTTTTGAACATAAACCTTTTTAGGTACATCGGGTAAAACTTTGATTATTCATAAACTATTAGGTATGTCTCAGTACATCTAATATCTTTTTTATTTCTAAAATCAATCATTTATAAGTAAGAAGGTGACTTCTCTTTTTGCTATAACACAAGATATAGTATTTTTTTAATAATAAAGTACGTTACTAATTATCATTATTGTAATTACAGTGAAGTTAAAGATAACAGTTCTGCAACGTCTTACACACATTTGACTTCAGTCATTCCTAACACGATCTGTTCAAGAGCTAGCCAAGAAATGCCAAACAATTTTTTTAACAAATTTGACTCAAATTCCGTAGTGATAAGCAAAAATTACAAGAAGGATAGCAGTGACTGGTTCGAATTGCGTAAGAATATCTTGGCAGATTTAAATTTTTGTATAGTGGTAAAAAGAAGAGATAACAGCAGTAAAGCCAACTTAGTAAAAAATATTTTGTACAAATAAAATATTTGCAATGTAAAATCAGTTGCGCATGGAATCTAAAATGATCAACTGGCTTTGCAACAACTGGCGAAGCAAGAAAATGTAACAATCGAGCCTTGTGGATTATTCGATTATTGGTGCCACGCCAGATGGATTAATAGGTCCAAACACGATTGTGGAAATTTAATGTTCTAAATTTGCATATAGTATAAGAGCAAATAAAATACAAATATGGAAACATGATAAAAAAGTGAACTGACTAGTCTAAACAAATATTGTAATTGTTATTACCTACCAAATTCAGGGGCAACGCACCGTTACACGCAAACAAAAGTGTTTATTTGCTGTATGGAGTGGCGAAAGTATACCACTAAAAATAGAAATTATAGAAAGAGATGATGTTTTCTGGGAGAAGCTTGTGGCGTTTTATATGAATTGGCAGTTGCCTGAAATTGTTGATTCTCGTCAAGCTCAAGGGATGGCATTGCGAGATCACGGAGAGGAAAATGTTTCATCAGTGCATGAAATTTCTACAATACCAAGCCGTAAAAGGAAAGTAAATGAAACTGTGCCTCGTGAGCAACAGCAAATAATAAGTCTTATCACCTCACACACTGCCTTTAACATTCGATGAGAATAAAGAAAACCTGCCGGGTTGTAGCAGACAGCTAACTTTTGATGAGCTGTAGACTCTGTATTTCGTTAATAAATTATAAATGAATATAAATAAATATATTTTAATATTTATTTTCTTTGAAACAACACATATTTGAAGCGAAATATTTTTTTATATTTTTCCATACAGACATGTATGACGAGAGCTAACGAAAAAGCAGTAACTCAAATTCTAATTCTATAATTTTCTAAGCGACATAGCAGTATCTCATGAATAAGGTATATCCACATATATTTTTGATGTTTCATCTATTTTGAAAAATAATAATGGGTTGGGTATCGAAACAAGTCGCCTGAATTTGAGGGTATTGGTAATGTAGGGGGCTTAAGGGAGTTCGTTTAATCACCTAATAGTAATTTTGGCTGTCGGAGTTGCGTCTAAATATTTTTAAACAATTTCCAAAATTTCATTAATACTTCGGCAATTATGCAAAACGGAACGTAGTTTTAATACTTTAGTACAGTTTTACAAATGTCTATTTTATGTTTTATGTGAAAAACGTGAAACGAAACGCAAAACTGCCATCTTGGAATGATCATATTGACAGCTAATGTCAAATTTGTGCGTCATTGCTTTCGAGTGCCTAGGGTTAGGTGCGACTGAAATAAGTAACTAAATAGGTTATGTTAGGTTCTCTTTTGACCCTTAATCCGAAAATAGGAGCCCTTCGCAGGGCTCCGTCAACCTTAGTTTATTAAACTAGTGTTATGAATGTGGAAGTTGGCAGTGCCATGACACCGATGTTTGGAGATTTTTTTTTTCAGAGGAAACCAAGTATTTCCGGCAAGTGAAAATGGTGAGGGGGGTTTCAAGACCTCCCCTCCTCTCTCTCCAATCACTCACAACCCCTAAAAACGGCGACGTATTTCGAAACCTTTACCATAATAATTATACCTATAATAACAATAAACATCCATAAATAAATAAAATAAATCAACTTTTACTAAATTTCAATTATCTCGTAACTCGCTTTAGTTCAGATACGGCTTTTGCGCTTAGTAGAGAAGTGTGTAGAGCATAGTGTTTTTTAGAGTACCGTAGCCAAAAATTGTAAAAACGGAACCCTTATAGATTCGCAATGTCTGTCTGTCTGTCCGCCCGTATGTCACAGCCAATTTATTGCAAAACAGATTTGAAAACTGGCAGGAATGGAATTAGATGTAGGTATTCTATGAACTGCTTCACTATTTTTATACAAAAACAAAACAAACATAATAATGGCCTCTCCATACATGGAACTGACTTAATTATTTTGAACATCTTACGGCACGTAGGTATTTACCTACTTTTGTCAACTATTAATACCTATAACGTCTAATGTAAACCAGTTTTGCTCATGGCTGCACTGAGAACAAAAATTGCGCTATGCCTATATTGTACAAACAGATTGATGTATGTAATATAAATTTTAATATCAGTATCTCAATTCAATATGCTAAAACGTTTTGCTTGCGATTTTGAAATATTGGAATACGGATGTCGCCAGTATACGGCCGCACACGACGAGAATGAAGGGGGGCGCCCCGCAGTAGACGGAGCTAAGCTCCCTTCACCTCCCCTGCTTCACCCCCTCATTTACCAAAACAGTCGCTTAGCACAGCGCCTTAAAACAACAATAAAATTTATGGGTTACGCAAAGGCTATTTTTGTGTTTTTCGAACCCATTGCATGCAACGCAATAGAAAGCTGACCACTTCTTTAATCATTACACCACACATACCCATCAAGTAATGTGTAAAATATACATACCTACACAAAGTATGTCAACTACCTAATTACAACTTATATAATACTACCAATAACTGCTATTCCAATCGTTTTCATTCACGTGAAATATTTTCCACAGTTTATATCACTCGTTGAATTGATGCTAAAACGTGTGCTTCTAAGACCTTTTTGCTACGATTGAAGAAAGGGAGTTGAATATGAAATCTATATTAAATATGCATGCCAAAGAGAAACATTTTCCGATTTAAAAGCTTTCAAAGAGTTGCCAATGACTTACAACTTTATGATTTTCTAAATGGTAAATCGTGGTTCGGGCAAGTGTTAAGTGAATTTATGGACTGTTTTCATGTAGGTATGCCCCGTATTTATCGAGGTTTTATGGTGTGGCAAATCTGTGTGAACAAGTATGCGTAGATAAATTGCTTTTGAATTGTTCTTAAAGGTTAAACAGAGATCTGATTTTAGGTCGTTTTATGGTACACAATATATGTATACAATGTTGACAAGATTCTATAAGTAATGATTTTGTAAGTTCTTAAATTATTTGTGGTTACTACGATAAATTTACATTTTCCATAGTCCTTTTATTGTAACGATTTATGCGGCAAATTATGTCTTTTTCGCTTTTTGATAAAATTTGTGTGAAATAAGTATCTGTGAAATATTGAAGAATCCAGACGTAATTCATCATCATCATCATCCAAGACTGGTACGCCTTGGAGGCTGCTTACTGGTCTAACCAGATATGACAGAATATCAACTTTTCTACAGAGCGACTGCCGTCTGACCTCCGCAACCCAAAGGGATAGCGATATTCCATGGTTTATTCCAGTATCAGTTTATATAAGGGTACTTACTCCCCGTAACGACTGTCAAATATCTTCATGACAGCCGGGACCGACGGTTTAGCGTGCTCTCCGAGGCACGGGGAAAGCGATAATTAACAATTTAATACATACTTAACTTCGAAAAGTCATTGGTGTGCGCCGTGGATTCGAACCCGATACCTTCTGCATGACAGTCCGTTGGTATGTTCTTTAGGCTATCGCTGCCTAGAGGTAATTATTTCATCAACATTTGAAAGACAATATTTGTTCTAGACACAAAAATCCACGATTTAGCACCTCAAGCTACTGTAGGTGCCTGTCCGTTTAAGAGCGGTTTCAGATCAGCGTATTTTTCTGCGCGTATACAGTCGTTTTAGCATACGCGCTTACACGCGCGCTACATTACGCGCTTCAAATAACCGGACTCGTGTAAACAGGCATATTTAAGCGTATTCGCTCGAAATGGTAGTGATATCTTGTCAATGTCTTATTTATTTTTATTTATTTATTTAGGTGACAATAAACAGCTACAACATAATTATGTTTACACATTACAGTACAGCAACGAATAGTTAATATTGCAGCCCACTACATCGTCCGCAAATTCTCAAAGGACAAATAAGCAATAAGATAATACTTACATCATTATATACTAAGTTATAAAAGCAAATAATAATTAAAGTAAAAATATGTTACAAAAAAGGAAAATACATCGAAATTAATTTTAAATTAATTAACAATTACAATTATATTTAAGGGACTATACATAATCTTAATAAAACTCAATAAAATTATAATTAACATACAATTCAATAATCAACAATCATTTTATTATTATTACTATACAACAGGGCCCTAACAATTGTGGTCTAATATTTTAATTACACTTTTTCTGAATTTAGGTTAAGAATATATAAAAATATCAATATCATTGAAGTTATTATTATAACACTCAACCATTCGACGCATGGGGCAACGCAGTTCAGAGTTAGTTCGACAAGTATTGAGCGCAAACAAGGTACCCGCTCGAACACTACGTTTGTGAACTGTACGAGGGACTGCATAACATAATTTGCTTGTAATGTCGATTGCATCAAATTTATTGTGGACAATGTCATGCAATACATTTGCCTCCAAAAACTTGCGTCTGGTTTCTAGTGTCATTAGATTGTACACCCTCAGCAATTGTGGGTATGACAAAAACTCTCGATTACACCTGTAGTGCATAGCTCGTAAGAACTTACTCTGAACCTTCTCGATCTGATCGATATAGTTTTGATAGAATGGGCTCCATATAGAGACAGCATATTCGAGCTGTGATCGTACAAGCGTCTTATACAAGTAAAGGTAGGTGGTGGGCCGTTTGAAGTCAATTGAAGATCTCATAATGAAGCTATACATTTTGAAAGCATTGTTAACGATTTTCTATACATGCTCATTTAAGGATAGCTTGCTCTCAAATAATACACCCAGATCTCTGGTGAGAGAAATATTAGTCAATGTGGTATCGTGTAATGTCAACATGGATTCTGATGGCTCGCGCTTATATGAGCTTAGAAGCGCGTCAACGCTCGTACGAGTTGCGCGTGTGCCGTAAGGCGAGCTTATACGCGCGTGTAAAACGCTAATCTGAATCCGCCCTAAGGCGACAGGGTCTATTAAGGTGAGGGGCTAACAGAAAATTCGACCCACTGGCGTAAATAACTTACAATATATCTTTAATTAAAGATCACTGGAGGTCACAAGTGCCTAAATAAACGTTAAACATTAGTTGTAGAACGGCAAAAAGTCGTAGACGCCTCAAAATCATATTTTGGGCATCCATGTAAAAAAGGTCAATGAAAATTGAATTTGCTAATTCATCCATTACAGAAATTTAATTTTCTCCTTCACAAACTATAACAGCTTCGTATATAAACATAAAGCCGAAAACAAAGTTTTAAGACCATGATTATGAGCCCTATGAAGTTCGTCTGATCAAATCAGACAATGACACGGTTAAAATCGTTTTGTAATTAAATTTACACACTTTCACGTCATAAACTGATCAAACTTAACTGCGATAAGAATTAGAGCTTGGATGTACTTAATTTCACGGCTTATGGTGTACCCTTCTAGATATTTGATGTTTAAACCCGGTAATAACGGGGATGGTCAACAAATCAAGTACGTACCTTTGTTCTAAGGTTAAACTGGAATGGATATGGTTTGTGTGTTATTTATAAAAGATTGAGAATTTTAAAAATTTAAAAATTCTCGATTGTTGTTGAAGGTTACGCTTTACAAACTCCTTAGCCAAAATCTTCTCAAAATATATGAACTAAAAGACGAATTATTAAGAATAACACAAAAATTAAGTACTCGTCAGATCTAGATGAAATTTTAATGGGACAAAGCGAGGAACAACGTCATTGAAATAATATCACCAAAATCTGTTTACCTAGTTAAAAATGCTGAGGTGACACATATAGAAATATCGTTGAGTTGAGCCTCCTCCTTGAGAATCGGTTATAGGTAATTTTGTCTCTAAAAATTCTTTTTTTTTGTAGATCTGTATGATTTCCATTTATTAGGTATAGTCTCAGTTTTTGATCACGTCGCTTTTAACCGACTACGTCACCAAAGGAGTTGTATGTATTGTTGGTATATGAAAGCACGTACAACGATTTTAAAAAGAGGTCGGAAAACTACGACATTTCTTTTACTTTTTTGAATAATACCAAGATTCAGAATTTATTTGAAGGGCAATCAACAAGTCTGAGCCAAGAAAGTTTTGACTTATACCGTAACTGTGGAAAGTACGAACCTATTTTCCAAGAGTCATGAGTAAACATTTAAAAAAAAACTACGGTATGAAAATGTAATCTAAATTATGTTTACTTTTCCTATAAATCATATTTAAACAATAATTCAAAAATAAGTAAAGGTTAAGTCATCAAACTGAAAGTGGTCACTTTAATATTCCAGATACAATTAATCATAAACCATTTAGCATACACGAATGGACACGCACACGTCGTGTTCCGATCATTGTGTGCGTTAATAGCCCATTAAGACATGATTTATACCTACGCAATCATTTACTATTTAGGAAATAAATAACTTGACATTAACAGGTCACGTCACTGTCAGGACAACAATTGTATTAGTCGTGACACTATTAAGTAGATAAACGCACTAAAACAACATTATACGGTACATATACAGTGATAGCCTAATGAAGAGACTTAAACTACGGAAATTCGCTATCTTGGGTTGCAGAAGTCAGACGGCAGTCGCTCTGTGGTGGTAAGCGGACCGCGTGCTGCAACTGGGATAGCTCTAGGACGATGTTGATGAGTCTAGAGCAGAGCCTAATTATAAAATGCGACGCATAAGATCTCAGGTTCAAAGCCACGGCGCGCATGTCTGACTTCTTAAAGTTAAGGGCGTATTCAACTGTTCATTATCACTTGCTAAGCAATGGAGGAAAACTTTGTGAAGAAAACTGCACGATTAATAGTTTTGTATGATGTTACATAACATAAACATAACTTCACGCCTTTTATCCCCTAAGAGGTAGGCAGAGGTGTATTACACAGCCACACTTTGCCAGCTGTTATCTTTCGGTCTTAATGTAATAGGGGGCGAGCCTATTGCCATCTACCGGGCACACTGTTAAGCGAGCGATAACTAACATTTTAATACACACATAACTTCGAAAAGTCAGAGGTGTGTGCCCGGAGTACTGGGGATCGAATCCGAGACCATCGTCTCAGCAGTCCATTACATATACCAGTGGTGTATCTAGGCTATCACCGCTGCAAGATGTTCTTGAAAGATATTATGAAGTCTTCCTACCAGCACTTAGCGAGCGTGTTGGGCTAAGGCCTAAACTTCCTCTTAGCGAAATAAGGCCCCCAGCAGAGCTGAAACAGTTTATATACAAGGTCGATGATGAAATAAAAACGACATTAAAGTGACTTAAAACTGAGTTTAGGCTACCTTGTGTAGGCAACTTTGGGTTCGAGGAGTGGCAGAAGGAGTACTGTCTGTCTATCCCAAAGGTTGCCTATACGTAAATTTGGTGTCAAAGAAAAGATAGACTAAATGATAGATCAACATATTTCGCCGTATTAGCTGATAGCCATTATATATCTTCAAGCAATTCAAAGAAAACGTAAAGTAAGTCTATTGCTGTCTCTCAAACAATCTATTTTTGTCTCGCAAACATTAAATTTTTAGGCTCTTTGTCCCGTTTTTGTTAAAGCTGATGCCTTAAAAAAGATAGCCTTTCTAACATGTCCAAAATCAAGGCATGTCAAGGTGAAAATAATTATTATACACTACAGACTTACTTTACGTTACTTGATAATTGGCTAAATGAAGGTGATACAAAAATTGTGCAAAAGACCTACACTAGGCTATATTTTGTATTTTGTGTTCCAGGTGGTAGTAATTTAATTAACAAGAAGAGTATAGCAACAATTTTCATGCTTCGAGTAAACCTGCCCGTCCGGGATATTTCTTTGAATTGCTTGAAGATATATAATGGCTATCAGCTAATACGGCGAAATATGTTGATCTATCATTTAGTCTATCTTTTCTTTGACACCCAAATTTACG